>OVBE01015946.1:0-11188 GCA_900406425.1 Iberis pinnata | reverse complement strand
GGTTGTATTTGAACCTGTTTTCTCCTGTTTAATCTTATAGACGCCAAAAAAAAAAAATCATGTGTTAGTGAAAGATCCTAGCGCACTTCAATTTTAGTTACTTTTTGTAGCACAAAAATTTTAGAAGAATTCCATGAAATATCACAAAATAATTTTATGTTCTAAAAATACCATAATCCTAATTATTCCAAAAACCAATAAATGGTTAAAAAAAATTTCTTTCAAAAGTAGCAAAACATAAAAACTGAAGATTAAGGGTTTAGAATTTAATTTTTTGGGTTTTGGTTTACTAATTAGAGTTTATACTTTAGTTTCGAATGTGTGGATTTTAGAGTTTGCATTGAACTTTATAAATATTTTCAAATTTGTAGTATTTTTGAAATAAAAATAATTTTTTGGTACTTTAGGAAAAATAAAATAAAAACGTATCTTACTTTTGGAACATACCTAGAATCTCACGAAATTTAATTATAAATCATTTTTTTTTTTTTGATGAAATGTTAAATCTATATATAAAAAAAGAACAAATATTTACAATGGACTAGTTAGACTAGCAATATGTTTGTAAAAGCTGAAAGAAAGAGTCCGCTGTGGTGTGGTATAAGGATACCTCGTTAAAACCTGACTCTAGAAAATCCAGTGGGATAAAACTAGAGCCAGAAAAAAGAGTACAATCCTTATACCCAGCTAAGGCAAGACAGAAAAGGGAAAACCAAGAATAAGCAGATAAGAATTGCAAGGCAGAGGTAGATCGGTGAGTGTCAGGCATGAATGGAACTAGTGACCTTGTGCTAGAAGAGCCGCCCATCGCTGAGCTAAACTCGCAAATCTCGAATCCGGGCCATATTGGAGTCTCTTGGTACAGTTCGTAATAAGATGTGTGATGATGGCGCGGAGTGACCGTGAACCCAGTTGTTACGCTCTTTGCATAGGGGGTAAATAGTAGTTTTAAAGAGAAGAAGAACGAGAACTCGATCAACGCAAGAAAATGAGCGGCGCTTTAATGAAGTGAGTGTATGGCTCCAATCCGGATTGGTGCGGTGTGATAGGAGAGACTTAGCTAAGGGCTCCCAGACGGTAAAGGTGTATGGACAGGCGAAGAAGAGATGATCACGCATTTCTTCTGGTTCGCCACATAGCAGACAAGCTTGTTGACGCCCCCAAGCTCGCATCCTATAACCTGTAGATAACCTGTCCAAAACCGCAAGCCAAGTGATAAAAGCATATCTAGGAATGGATTGTGAAAACCATATTATTGATGACCATGATTGCTTAGGCGACCGCAATCGAATATGCTCCTAAGTCGAGAGAGTCAAGAAGGTGTCCTTGTATTCACCGCTGTGATGACGCCATAAAGGTGTGTCGGGCAGGGACGAGCAAGGAGACTATCCCGAAGATTTTGAAATTGTGGTATTCGTGATTGATAGAATGACCATTGATTTGAAGAAAATGCATCTCTAACCTTTGCCAGACGAGGAATACCTAGTTCTCTAATACCTGCATCACCAACTAGATTAATCAAAGAACCAAAGGAGGTACAGGGATCAAACCAGTAAGATGTGGAAGCGCCTTCAGAGATTGACATGCGCAAGAAGGGTAGAGCGATGGGACGAAGCTTGAGGAGCTTGTTCCACATCCATGATCCTCGAGTTGTTATCGGTGCGTCCCAAAACGTCGTGTTACGGAGCAGGTACTCTCTAGTCCAAGCACGCCATAAGGAGGAAGGGCTGGTATAAAGTTGCCAGATAAGAGAAAATGCATGGACGGTTGAAGCGTCTTCTAAACGGCGTATGCCGAGCCCTCCTTCGTCTTTTGGCGTATATACATCATTCCAACATACCTTGGACATAGAATGGTTAGTGGCGGTACCAGACCAAAGAAAATTACTACATAGACTATTTATTTGATGAAGACAACACGATGGCAGTCGAAAAGCGGACTGCCAAAAGTTTACCGTACTAATGATAAATGAGTTAATGAGCTGAAGACGCCCAGCAAAAGAAAAAAGTTTGACTGACCAGGCGGTGATCCGAGAGCGGATTCGATCGAGTAGAGGGGAATAGTCTGTAGCCGACAAACCTTTGGTAGTTAATGGTATACCCAAATAGCGGACAGGTAGTGATCCACAGGATATATGAAGGGAGGCTAGATCGGTTAGTGTCAGGCGTGAATGGAACTAGTGACCTTGTGCTAGAAGAGCCGCCCATCGCAGAGCTAAACTAGCAAATCTCGAATCCGGGCCATATTGGAGGCTCTTAGTACGGTCCGTAATAAGACGTGTGATGATGGCGCGGAGTGTTGCAACAGGTCTAGGTGGTTGACTGTGAACCCGATTGTTACGCTCTTGCCATAGGTGGTAAATAGTAGTTTGAAAGAGAAGACGGACGAGGACTCGATCAAGGCAAGAAAATGAGCGGCGCTGTAATGAAGTGATTGTATGGCTCCAATCCGGATTGGTGCGGTGTGATAGGAGAGGCTTAGCTAAGGGCTCCCAGACGGTAAAGGTGTATAGACAGGCGAAGAAGAGATGATCACGCGTTTCTTTTGGTTCACCACATAGCAGACAAGCATATTGAGGCCCCCAAGCTCGCATCCTATAACCTGTAGATAACCTGTCCAAAAACGCTAGCCAAGTGATAAAAGCATATCTAGGAATGGATTGTGAAAACCATATTATTGATGACCATGATTGCTTAGGCGACCACAATCGAATCTGCTCCCAAGTCGAGAGAGTCAAGAAGGTGTCGTTGTATTCACCGCTGTGATGACGCCATAAAGATGTGTCGGGAGTTGTGGATGGTGTCGGGCAGGGAAGAGCAAGGAGACTATCCCGAAGAGTTTGAAATTGTGGTACTCGTGATCAACGGAATGACCATTGATTTGAAGAAGTTGCATCTCTAACCTTTGCCTGACGAGGAATACCTAGTTCTCTATCATCACCAACTAGATTAATCAAAGAACCAAAGGAGGTCCAGGGATCAAACCAGAAAGATGTGGAAGCGACATCAGAGATTGACATGCGCAAGAAGGGTAGAGCGATGGGACGAAGCTTGAGGAGCTTGTTCCACATCCATGATCCTCGAGTTGTTATCGGTGCGTCCCAAAACGTCGTGTTACGGAGCAGGTACTCTCTAGTCCAAGCACGCCATAAGGAGGAAGGGCTGGTATAAAGTCGCCAGATAAGAGAAAATGCATGGACGGTTGAAGCGTCTTCTAAATGGCGTATGCCGAGCCCTCTTTCGTCTTTTGGCCTATATACATCATTCCATCATACCTTGGACATAGAATGGTTAGTGGCGGTACCTGACCAAAGAAAATTACTACATAGACTATTTATTTGATGAAGACAACACGATGGCAGTCGAAAAGTGGACTGCCAAAAGTTTACCGTACTGATCATAACTGAGTTAATGAGCTGAAGACGCCCAGCAAAAGAAAGAAGTTTGGCTGACCAGGCGGTGATTCGAGAGCGGATTCGATCGAGTAGAGGGGCATAGTCCGTAGCCGACAAACCTTTGGTAGTTAATTGTAGACCCAAATAGCGGACAGGTAGTGATCCACGGGATAGCTGAAGGGAGGCTAGATACTGCTCAAGGGGTGGGGATGGTAAACCGGGAAAGAAGATGGATGATTTCGAAAGATTCACGCACAGTCCTGAGGCTGAACCAAACCTATCCATGACATGGAGAATTCCTTTCAGGGAGTCAAGCTTTCCATCTGAGAATATTAGAATGTCATCTACAAAACTAAGGTGAGTAAGACCAATAGATTGACAGTAAGGATGGTAGCCAAATAAACCAGAAACAACTGCAGTATTAAGCAAAGTGGATAAAACATTATTTGCAATCACATAGAGGTAAGGAGAGAGGGCACATCCTTGCCGTATTCCACGACGACTCGGAAAGTAACCCGCTGGCTCTCCGTTAACCATAATAGAAAATGAGGCTGTAGAGATGCATATGTATATCCAGTGAATAAATCTGTCTCAGAGGCCCATCACCTGCAAAACCGACACTAGAAAACGCCAGTTAATAGTATCAAACGCTTTAGAGATATCTAATTTGAGAGTAGAGCGAGAGGAGATGCTGGTTTTATGGTAATCCTTTACTACTTCCATGGCTAGAAGGACATTCTCCAAAAGTAGACGGTGTTGAACAAAGGCACTTTGATTGGGCTCGATGGCGTCAGGTAGATAGACCTTGAGACGGTTAGCTAATATTTTGGAGATGACTTTGTAGATGACATTACACCATGATATGGGTCTGTAATCTTTCATTGCTTGTGGATTTTCACCTTTTGGTATTAGAGCAACCAAGGTGGCATTGATACCTGATGGGAGAAAACCAAACAAAAAGAAAGATTGGACTGAAATAACAAAATTGTTACCAATGACAGACCATGCAACCTTGAAGAACTCAATTGTTTAACCATCTGGACCCGAATCTTTATTAGAAGGCATGGAGAATAAGGTATCTTGAATCTCAGCAGCCAACACCGGAGCAAGAAGAGCCGATTGAGCATCACGTGAGCAACGATAAGTCAACAGAGACGAGAGCTCATCCCGGGATATCGGTGAGTTCGGCGCAGAAGCTTGAAGAAAGGACTTGAAATAATCCACAGCTTCGGTCTTGATACTAACGGCATCGGTTAGTACAACTCCTGACAGTAGAACGAGATGCCGAATGGCATTTCGTGAAGTGCGGGACTTTGTTACACGATGAAAGTATGCCGTGTTTTGATCACCATGTTTCAGCCATGTGATTCTGGATTTTTGCTGGTAAAGACGTTCCTCCGCAGCAGCTAGAGAACGCCAAGATCTTGCCGCAACTTCCTCTGCCTGCATCGACGCTGGTGTTGGGTTGCAAAGAACCTGGTTTTGGCAGTTGAGGAGCTGGTCATATGCGTCTCGTGTACGCGAGGTATATTACCATATGAGGAGGTGTTGAGGGAACGTAAGTGTGTTTTGAGTGGCTTTAAATTCATGTAGAGAAGCCGGAGAGCAACACGAGAATGATGAAGCGGAGCAGACGAGAGCCTATGCGACCTGAGAATAGTAAAGAAATAGACGTCATCAATCCATAAATTATTAAACTTAAATGTCTTACGAATATGATTGGACGAAGTAGAGAAGTGAACAACACAACGAGCATGGTCCGAAACACCATTAGCTTCAAAGGTCGCATAAGCTAAGGGAAAGTGAGTAGACGATGCATCATTGATTAGGGCTCGGTCAAGCTTCTTGGCTATGGGATTAGCTGGTTGGTGATTCCACCAGGTAAAGCAAGGTCCAATATATTCGAGATCAATAACATCACAGTCATGGACAAATTCCTGAAACTGATTCATTCCAAGAATGCGACTTCGGGAACCTAAGGAGGAATGGTCGGCAGTAGCGAGTACTTAATTAAAGTCCCCAAAGACAAGCCACGGGAGTGAACGAGCTCCACGCTGCAACCGAATTTGACGTAAGGACTCCCATAAATGCAACCTGTCTACCTGAAAATTCGAGGCATATACACAAGATATTAATATAACGTCACTAGATAATAGAGTGACTAATACTGTAATAACTTGAGATGTTATAAGAATGGGTGTAACTACCACCCCATCCTTCCAACAAACCCATATACGACCCAGAAAATGTGAAGAGTAATTGTGCAGAACAATCCAGCCCAGGAGCGCCGAGTGCACAACATGTAATTTGGTCCGCTAAGAGAGAAAACCAATATGGTGAGACTATTGGGGAATCACTAGCTTTGTTGTGCTTATCCTTCCTGGGTGATTTGGACGTAGCTTGCCCACCTCGATGAACCGTTAACCATTCCTCATGATCCTTAGGTTCAGAGTTGGCATGAGCTACGATATGAGCAGCTCGGGAAGTCTCGGGAGATGATGGAGCTTGATCATGGCTCGTTCCAATGTTGTCCATAGCGGTGTTTGTGATAATCACAAGTAACAGATCCATGAGAGGGACGGATTTTTCAGAGAGCACCGCATTATCCAAAGGTGAGGAGAAATGTATATGAGAACCTGTAGCCAAAGCAGAAGGATTAGTCACTATAAGATTATTAGGAATAACTTGATTGGTAAGTAAAGATTGAGAAAGGTTCGTGGAGATGTCGGTATTAGTAGTGGTATGATCAGGTGAATGTTGTGCCGATGGAGAATGCGATGGAGTGAGGTGAAGTGGCAGGGATTGACTGGTCGTTTGATCATGGACAATTGGAGTATTAGCTAATATTGTGACTTGTTGATCACGAGTTGCAACATCCTTGTTTTGAGATTGAATTGGATTTGTTTTGCAGGACTGAGATTTATGACCCCAAGCATGACACCAAGTACACCGTAGTAGGAGCCATGGGTACGAAACTAGTACAGGTTGAGGAGTTTCATCGAGACATATTTGTTCGGTAAGTTGTTTTTCCAGATTAACAACGACCATGACCCGAGCCACATCTAAACGCATACATCTTTCCGTGGAAGGGTGTAATTTATGTGCTTCTCCTACAATATCACCGAGGAATTTCAAACCTGCGTGCGAAAAAAGTTTGTCAGGAACATGAGTAAAATCAACCCATAGTGGCATAGCACTCAAATCCGGTTATTGATGAGATCGAGAAGGGCTCCATTCCTGCACAACAAGTAAAATATCAGAAATATTCCAATATTTCCTACAAATGATACTATTACGGAGAGAGGAGTTGTCAATTTTGAAAAGAACTGTATCATCCTTGATGAATTGGACATCAATCTTTTGAGATTTCCCATCTCGATTCGAAAGACGATTAACAGTTGCGTGAACTTTTCCAATATGGGGAGCTGGTCCTATGAAATAACCAACGAGATAGCTATTCCAGAGAGGTAGTATATCGGTAATCAACATCTTCGGAATTGCTACAGTAGCAATGCCATCGACAATGGAAGCTTCGGGTGAGTCAATGGAGAAAGCGGTGAGATCGGAATTGTTGACGACAAAGGACCACATGGAGGTTTGAGAGGGTGTGCCAACGCCATGGGGATGCGCCGGCAAAGACATTCCGACGGCACCAGAGGCCAGCGGCGGTGCCTTGAAGGTGACGCAAAAAATGAAAGAAACTAGGTAACCTAAAAATCGCCCTTATATGCTATTTTTCTTCATGTTATAAATCAAATTTCATCCCTTCGTTTTATCTTTCCTCAATTTCAGGACTTTATATATCATTTTCCTTCATTTTTCGTAGGTAAATCAAAAGTCATAGTCTAGCAAAAAAATAAAAATTATTTGTGTTTGCCTTCTGATTTCAGAAAAAGGACGGTTTTTGTTTGTTCGGCCGATATTGTGAGAGTCTAACACGACGTATAACCATAGGGCATGTTCTTTTTCCTGTCGCTAGCGACATCGACTGCGACTAGCAACAGCGACCACGACTAGCGACCAGCGACCAGCGACTGCGACTAGAGATAACAACCAACGACTCGTTATGTTGTTCGTCTTGCACTCGCAGCGATAGGTCACAGCGAGTGTTGCTATGTTGTTCGTTTGGCAGTCGCTGCAACCTATTTTATTTTATAAATTATATTTTTTTTATTAAATTTTAGCTTAATTTAATATTATCAAATTTTGACTACTTTATATTTTATTAAAATATTTAGAAATTATTTCAATTGTTTTTAGTCTTTTTACTTTATTCTAGTTTTTTGAAAATATATTTTAAAATGAATTTATTTTATCTTTTAAAATATCTTTGGACTTTATTTTATTTTTTATTTATTTTTTAGTTTATTTTATTTTTATGGATTTAATATTATTTTTCTGAATTTAATATAATTTTTATAAATTTATTTAATTTTTCTAAATTTAATTTAATTTAAATTAATATTTATGTATTTTCTAACATGTGTCGTTGTGACTGATCGCTGTTCGTTTAGGTGTCGCAGCGACCAGTCACTGAAAAAATCAGTGACTGAAAATTGTGGTAAATCTCGCTGAAAAGAGTCGTTACGACTGGTCACTATGACCAGCGATAAATAAACGAACAACAATATGTCGTTAGCGGCAGGCAAACGAATACTCATATTAGTCTGAAGTTATGAATGTTGAAGGTGATCTTATAACAAATGATATGCTTTTTTTTGCCAACAATGATATGCTTATGTTTTACCCAATGCTTGGACAAAGCATGTAATATTTATAAAATGCTACAATTACGTTGTATAAGAAAGAAATTGGAACAAATGTTAGATAAAGAAAATAGTACAAAAGTAACGAAAAAAACTGACCATCACTCAAACCCTCAACAAAAGGAGAGGAAAAGAGATTACACACGAGTAACTATACAAGCTTATATTTGACTAACCTAAAAATACGGGATTATCAGACGTACCATAAAAATATGTATATTCATAAAATATCATAAACTTTTAATTTGTTCTAAAAATACCATAACTTTTTCAAAAATATCACAAATTTGTTTTTGTTCCAAGAATACTACATATTTAAAATAATTTTAAAACTTCAAATTTAAACCATAAATCCCCAAAATCAAACCCTATTCTCTACAAAAACTAAATTCTAAACTATATCATGCGAACTCAAATCTAAACATTTAAATTCGAAACCGTTAACATTCACTTTTTTGTTCGTGGTATTTTAGGGAAATAACAATTTAATGGTATTTTTTGAATTTGAACATCATTTACTGGTATTTTAAGAAATTCCTCAAAACAGTACATGGTATGTCTTAAACACATACCAAGGATGAGTTGTCCTATTAGTTAAGCCCCTAGATACTAAAAATATAAGGGTCTAGGAGGTCACAGGTTCGATTCACATTGGAAAGTCTCTGCTCTCCCAATGAGAGTTATATAACAAGGTGAGTTGATCCAATTGCGAACGATATTATGTTTTCGGGGTTGGTTAAAACCTCTAATTTTCTAGGAAAAAAGAGACATCACATCACTGTCTCCGTAAAGAGACATTGTTCTGTTTTTTTATTACAGGTGCCTTCGTTCCCTTACGAACAAAGCTTGTTGTTTGTTGATCAATGGGTTTGGTCTTGGTGCGAGTGCTGTAACGAGCAAGGGTGGCCGTTTCCCTATTGGTATGCGTCTCTGTCTCAAAAATCTGTCCTTCGTCCTTCTCATCTTCACCGGCATGCTGGTCCAAAAGGACTGAGAATCTCGATGGTGAGTGAGTGGAAGCATTAGAAAGTTGTGATTTATTTCTAGGTGGTGAAAGTGAGTGCTTATGGGGACGAATAAGAACCGACCAGACTGCTTCATTACAGAGATCTGTTTGTATTTGTTGAGATGGTACTTGAGTGAATGAGTGCTGAAGATTATCGGATGAGTGAACAGAAGTTGCCTGGTCCTTTATTTTTTCTAGCGGTGGTTCATGCAAGGGGACTGCATTGTCTGTGATATTTGGATTCAAGCCACATGGGACCGTGTGTTGTAACTCTTCTATTGCTGCTTGTATCACCTCCTGAAAACCTGTAACAATGGAAGCACTTGAGGCGTTAGTAGGTGGAATCACATCAATGATTGGATTGACCACAACAGAAGTAATTCGAGAAGAGGGTAAGGATGTGGCTGCGCCACTTATGATGGGATCAGTAGAAGTCATAGGTGGTGGTACAGTCTCTGGAAGTGAAGCTTCATGTGACGGTAAAGAAACATCTGAGGTAATCAGGCCAGCGGTAGGTGGCTCCGAAGTAATCAGAGATGCTGTGGCTGGGTCTTGTAGTTGGTCCTATTTCTTTTTACATTCTGAATGTTTATGCCCCCAGAAGTTGCATGAAATACACCTAGGAGGTAACCATGGGAATGATACAAGAACTGTTGTGATTCATTCGCCAAATAAATTTGCTCAATCTGTTCCTTCTCAAGATTGACAATAACAAGAACGCGCGCAACATCTAAACGAATGCACTTTTCCATAGTTGGATGTAGTTTTTGCGCAGTGCCAACAATATCACCTAAGAATCATAGACCTGCATGGGAGAAAAGGTAGTCATGTACATTTTGGAAATCAACTCATAACGAGATTGAAGATAAATCAGGCTTGCTCGCAGACTTCGAAGGACACCATTCTTGGACAACCAGTAAAATTTCGGAGATATGCCAGTATTTTTTACGGCACACATTATGTCGAATATCAACTAATTCAATACGGAACAAAACAGAGTCACCATTGAGAACTTTTCCATCTCTATCCCGGAGACAGTTCATTGTTGCATGAATCTTGCCGATGTGCGGTGTAGTACCAATGAAATGCCCAACGAGATACTTGTTCCGTAAGGGCTAAGGATTATCTATAAGATTCTTAGGCACGATAATTGATGCTACTCCATTTTGAATCACAAAAGGAGCATGGTTATGGTCGGTTAGAAAAGCTGAGTTTTGAACGGTGTTTGACCAAGGATTTGTCTCTAATCGAGGAGCTGATTGTTAAAGATTAGTAGCTGTGCGAGGGGTGGAAGGGTCAGGTGAAGATGAGATCGGCGGAAGATCATCCATACCCGCCGGCATGGTCGCCGGAAGTTGCAGCTTGACAACCGTGGGATACACGCCAAATTAGGAAAGATATAAAACCTAGAATATCACCAAACCTATCGCTGATATACTTGTATTTTAGCATGTTTATAGCATTGTTTTGCATCCATTTAGGTTAGATTCATGATCATTTAGGTTAGTATTGGTGCATTTGCATATGCATTTTCATATTTCAGGTGATAGAGACCATGGATGCAAGTTATGGATCAAAAGGAGATAAAAAAGTGAAGAAACGCTCGAAAACAGGGAATATCGGTCATCACATCGGCCAAAAACAGAACACCTGACCGATGTGAAGATGGAGAAAAACCAGGAGCTACTATCGGTAGGAATATCGGTCAAGGTCTGGCCGGTATGGCCACATCGGTCAGGCATATCGGTCAGCCTTGACCGATGCAAACCGGCTGAGTCAACATTTTAGTCTTTATTTTAACTTTTTGACCCAATTTTAATGGGTTAACCCAAGTGTTTTAGGGTTAACCCAATGGATATTAGCTTGAGTATTTAAACCTTTACCCTAATTTGTAGGGAGTTTAAGCTTTATTTTTCCTAAGAACCTTTGTAATCACTTTTGATTTCTCATCTCTTTTGAATTCATTTTTCTTGTTTTGATTGTTGTTTTCATTCTCAAATCTACTTCTAATCATGTTTATTC
>OVBE01015945.1:0-11190 GCA_900406425.1 Iberis pinnata | reverse complement strand
TTGACATATTAGGGAAATTCTATATATATATATATATATATATTGATTAATAATTAATTTATATGAAATATTTAAATAAAACTCTAACTATTAATGAAAATAAAATTAAAATTTTAAAATAATCATATCCTTAAAAAGTTATAAAGCTATAACGATAAAATATCTATTTTCCGAGACGTAGGCTCATCGTCCATCTTAGCTTGCATTTCAGCTTGTAGCTCGGTGTGCATATATTGTTGATGAGCTAGGATTTGAGCGTCGCGCTTCGCTTGTGCAGCTTGCATATCCGCCAACAATGCATCCTTCCTCCTCATCTCGGATAGGATCCCTCGCCGCTCGGGATCCCAGAAAGCAATAGCCGGCATGCTCCCGAAATTGAACATGCGGCCCTTGGACTAATTTGTAGCATGGAAAAAACAAAATACAAAGTATTAGTGTAAATAATATGCAATATTATAGAATTAAATTTAAATATTATTTACCTGAGTCACTAGCTCATACTGCATCTCCAACGGTACGTCACCATCATTTGGTGTCTGCTGAGAAGCCCGGATCTCTTCGGGATGTTTTTTTAGACGTTTTGACCAACTCACGAGCAAGCGTATCCTGAAGTTCTCCGGTCTTCTTGTTTGTGTGGATATCTTGTATAAGCTTAATGGGAGTCGGCATCTGGCCAGACTTACGACACTATATTAAAGGTTAAGTCATACCATCTCAGTCTCCCAGGTGACCGTACTCTTGGCACCCGAGTTGGTAGTTTACATCATCCTACCATCACATTTGTTGTACCGGTTCTTCTTGTTCTTTTATGATAAAGATTGAATCTCCTCTTTACCCAAATAACTTACGAAGTCCTTTAAGAGCAGCTCAGGTATTCCGTCATGATTCTTTCCTTCCGTGAACCACATAACCTTCCATGCATACAAGTGGTTAGTGTAAATCTTGCCCATTTTTTTTCTTGAACTCCTTCCTCACTATAGCGGTAATAGCATTATTCCAAGTGAATTCTTGCAAAATGACTAAAAAATTTAATGTTAGTAAGTATATATTGAAATTAAGATTGTTAAATTCATTTAATTATAAATGAAATCTATATATTTCTTACCGCGAAACAGTAAAACTAGAACTCCCTATCATCATTCGGAATGTCTTCGAACCTCAGATACTCTTTGTTCAGAAGATTGTGCAGCATTCTCATGATACACTTTGTGATCCCGTCATTCGACTGCGGAAATCACTTTGTCCCAAATTCTGCATATGGATCAAAAACCGGCAATCGGTCACATCAAGGTTGGACCAAAAGCTCCTCTAATGTCAAACACTATGGCAGTGTTATCATAGGAGGTGGGTTCCTGAGAGTCAAGCACATGAGTGCGATGAGTGAACAAAGGCGGAGGTGTAAACGAAGGCCTAGGTTCTGAGGAGGACGCTCCTACATCTCCATGTGATGTAAAATGACTATAATCACTGAGATTATGGTTATGTTTAATTAATATTAGTATCATATATTGTTTTCAAACTATTTAATTTTACATTTGTATAAATAAAATTTTATAATTCGAAAATTATATTTTTAAACTATATAATCTAATATTATACTTTGATATAAACACTTGAAATATATTTGAAAATTACAAATCTATTAAAATCTTATACTTTAATCTAAATATTTCTAAAAATTACTTCTTAACATCCTAAAAGTTCATTAAAAATCTTTAATCATCAAGTATTTCAATCCAAACATTTCAAATCATCAAACATCTAAAATCATCAAATTTATAAACCCTAAATATCCTAAAACACAAAATTTACAAAACCCCAAATATTTCAAATCATCAAATCCATTCCAAATCATCAAATCCTCGTTACATAACAATTCAACTATCAACACAAATCAAACAACACATTCAAAACCTAATCTAACAATTCTAAATCCATCAAAAATCCATAAACTTTCCAAAACCCTAAACTAACACATAAATGATAAACTAACCGTTCAAATCCATCCAAAGCAACACAATCAACTTAAATCTAGTTAATATAACTTACAAGCATCTTTGATTAGCCATTGATCGTCTTGAAATGGAGGATGAAAGAGATTTGGCTGAATTTCATAAGTTTTTCACGAAAAAATTGAAGGAGAAGAGTCTAGTTTTTGTATTAATTCTCGATAGATCTGTCAGTTTTCTGCCAGTTTCTAAAAATTGAATTTTCGCAGGTTTCCAAATATTTGGAATTTGAAACAAGTAAAAACTTTAGGATCCATCAGTAATTACTAAAGGATTACTGACAGACTTAGTGACGGTAAAAACTTTAGGATATGCATGTCCTTTGATTGGTTGAAATTATTGACAGATCGTATGAAGATCGTCAGTAATCCGTCAATAACTACGAAAAATGACAAAAATTTACTGACGGATTTACTGATGGTCTTCATACGATACGTTAGTAAAACTGTCAGTGATTGTTAAAATTGGTTTAGGGATTCACCTAGTGTCTTGTTTTTCTTAACTAGTTATTAGGGTTACGAATACAAATGAATGATTACACATTCAGTGTTATAATGCATTAGTAATGGAACACAATTGACAATTCATATATTCATGTTTTCTTCTTTCGAACTTTAAGGTTTATGATCTTATAAGTATGAAAAACACTTTTGGCTATAAAGATTATATGATATGAATTTTCCTAAAATGTTGTTTGAATACTTTTGTAAAATTGTTTATAAGTATGAAATATGAATCAAATCATCAATTACTAGGTTTACTATAATCATATAATTTAACAAAAAATCAAAACACAAGTTTAGGGCCTGAAACCCCAAATTTAGGTTTACTGACAGTTTAAACCCATCTGTGAGTAATACTGATAGGAAAATGATAAACACGAACTTATGCAATTCAATGTATAAGCAAGTATCTAAAATACACGCATGTCATTGTAGTATTTGAGAGTCAAACAAAATAAGGGTAATTAACACAATAAAACCTATGAGAAATTTAATTAGTCTAAGAAATTAAAGGTTTTTGTTTTAAATCAACCATCCTAATAAGCATAAAACTCAAAATAAACAAAAGTCAACTAAAAATCAAGGCAATAAAAAGTCAACAGAATTAAGCAAATGCGCAATGAAAATTGACTCAAATGATCAAATGACATTTTATGATGTTAATACTCACTTTCTAGTGCTAATCATTGGTCTAGAATTCTCTTAATGAGACTAATCCACTATCATGGCACAAATCCCTCTCTTAATCGTGAAACCAAAAATAATCGCTTGGATAATTACACAATTAGAGGCAATGATATTACTCGGTTTTAATGCATAATAGTGGGCATTTATGTTTGCTATTCTGCATTATTCTGAGTGTTTTCATTGCATATTTGGTAGAATTTCAATATTCTAGGTGTTCGGGTCGATCGGAGCAAAAACAATGCATTTCAAGGGAATTCAGGAAGTTTCGGAAGAATTAGAAGTTTCATACATAAGTGATCGATCGGGCAGGTGTTATGGCCGATCAAGAAAATGTTCCCGGTATTTTCCGAAGAAAAAGATCGATCGAGCAACTAAAGAAGAGTCGAGCAATAACGTGATCTGCCCGATCGGGCAAACACTTGCTCGATCGGGCACTTAACCCGAGAAAAAGAAGAAGTTTTCCAATTTGCAATTCAAGTCCTCAAGCCTATCCAAGTTTTCCTTATTTGATATTTTACTTTTTTAGCCTATAAATACAATGTGTTTTAGGCCTTTAGAACCTAAGCTTTATTTTATTTTCTGAGAGAATTACTGAGGGAGAGCAGGTTCTGAAACTCTATATTTGGGAGAAGATTTCTGAACCCTTTATAATATATCTCTGTTGTTTTATTATGTGTTCTTCTTGGATATTGAATTGTTCATTCTTTGCAATGTCTGAGTAGTTCTATAGTTATGTTTTAGGGTTTTCCAGGGAATTCAGGGGTTGATTGTTCAATTTATCATACGGGGTAATAATTGTTAGGTTCTTAGTCTAGACTTGTTATTAATGCATGAATTAGAGTAGCTAACTAGTTCATTGATATTAGACTGATAAACACAAAGAGATTTGGTTTAGAAGTTGGATCTAGTCTAGATGAATAGGTGGTCTTGCTTGCGAGAGTATTGTCTTGATTGCTTGTAATAATATGATCTTTAATGCATGTTCTGTTATTTAAACGACGGCGAGAGTTTGACTCTGATAATTTGAGCATAGGGTTTAATACCCAGAGAGGAGATTAAACTATCTATGTCTTTCATGTAGAGAACTATTTTCAAAAAAAAATCCCTGCATGATAAACTGACTTTCACTCCTGATTATCTGTGGTTTCCCTGATGCCTGACGCTTTTATTTTATAAGTTTTAAACCGCTTAATTTACTGTTTTGATAACCATCAATCTTATTATTCTTGCTTTAGCCAGATTTGAATTGAAACTGAATCGTGTACTATTCTGGTCTCTGTGGATTCGATACCCTATCTTTGCTACATTGAACTATTCTCTGCAGTAATAGACTATGATTAAATTCTAGACCTATCATAATTTTGGCGCCGTTGCGGGGACCAATAGTGCCTTTTAAAGATTTTTTTATTAGAATCTCGTCTAAAGTTTTTATTTTCAGTACTCATCTCGTTCCTTTTTTCTTGTTTTTATTTTACAAGTGTATGATCAGAAGATCTGACAAATCCTCTGAATTGCTAAGCCTCAGTAACTCGGAACTTGCAAGAATAGAACTTTCAAACCAGAAGATCAAGAAAAACGAAAGCTCATCTAGTCAAATGGCTAGGAACGTTGTTCTAGTCAATCCGGACGGACCCCAAGGTCAAAACGATCCACCAGTTCTTGGATTCAACAAACTTATTAACCAAGGACAAGGTGGTGTAACGGCAATCAAGTGCCACAAGACCAATAAGGAGCTAATAAAAACCAAACTCCTCCAGGAAATCCAAATGCTCAGAACGTAGATGCAAAGAACTTTGTCTTGTATGGAGATCCGGAGAGAGTTAATCGTCTAAATGCTCAGCTCAATGCTCATAACCATCCTCTAGTTGGTTCGTACAACAATCCTCAAGCATTCTATGCTAATAGGAACCCCATCCAATCCCCCCAACCTCAGTGAAGGGAATACCAATTCCCTATTTTGCTTGTTCAAATGATTCGTAACAACCAATTCAATGGTTTACCTCACGAGCACCCAATGAATCATATTGACGGCTTTGAGGACATCTACAACACTATCAAACTCAATGGAGTAACCGAAGATTTTAAGCATTGCAGTTTGTTTAGTCATTCCTTAGCTGAGAAAGCACTTCGCTGGTTGAAGTCACTACCTGCAGTATCTATAGTAAGCTGGGATGACTGCAAATCCAGGTTCATTAGTAAGTTCTTCACTACTACTAGGACTAATGCTTTAAGGAACAAGATCTCTGCTTTTGCTCAAACTCCTGTAGAATCATTCTATGAATCTTGGGAATGATTCAAAGAGCTGCTTCGTGATTGTCCACATCACGGATTCTCAGATGTAAGTCTTCTCAATACCTTTTATAAAGGAATTGAACAGAAGTATCAATTGTCCTTAGATACAACAAGTGATGGAGATTTCATGCAAAAACCTGTTCTAGATGCTTATCGATTGATAGAGAATCTAACAGCTAGTAACAGAAATCATTGCCCAGAGTTTGATCGCCGAACAAAGGTTCCGGTAGTAGCTGCTAACTCAGAGATCTCAGAGCTGAAAGAGAATTCTCAGAGATGAAAGGACTAATCAACCAACTTCTAAAAGGTCAAACTCAGAAATAGTTTAATGCAGTAGATGATTCTGAAGTTAATTGCTTCGCGATTCAGACTTGTTATTAATGCATGAATTAGAGTAGTTAACTAGTTCATTGATATTTGACTGATAAACACAAAAAGATTTGGTTTAGAAGTTGGATCTAGT
Source organism: Iberis pinnata (assembly GCA_900406425.1). Classification (NCBI taxonomy): domain Eukaryota; kingdom Viridiplantae; phylum Streptophyta; class Magnoliopsida; order Brassicales; family Brassicaceae; genus Iberis; species Iberis pinnata. The sequence goes on along the minus strand of OVBE01015945.1, from coordinate 5,236 downwards.
CTAGATGAATAAGTGGTCTTGTTTGCGAGAGTATTGTCTTGATTGCTTGTGAACAATTGAATCTGATCTTTAATGCATGTTCTGTTATTTAAAAGACGGCGAAAGTTTGTCTCTGATAATTTGAGTATAGGGTTTAATATTCCGAGAGGAGATTAAACCATCTATGTCTTTCATGTTGAGAAAGAAAATCCCTGCATGATAAATTGACTTTCAATCCTGATTACGTGTGGTTTCCCTGATGCCTGACGCTTTTATTTTATAAGTTTTAAACCGTTTTAATTTACTGTTTTGATAGCCATCAATCTTATTATTCTTGCTTTAGTCAGATTTGAATTGAAACTGAATCGTGTACTAATCTGGTCTCTATGGATTCGATACCCTATCTTTGCTACATTGAACTGTTCTCTACAGTAATAGACTAGGATTAAATTCTAGACCTATCAGGCAACAAGATCTAATTCATGATTAACTACTAAACTAAGTAAAAACAATCTCTTGGATAGTATCATTTAGAAAACAGTAGTTGGTTCAGGAATTTCATCGAACACCTTTCGGGCACAATTCATCATATTAACTAACATTGAATGGCCAAGACAAATTTAGCATTAAGCCTACCTATTGAAAGAAAATTTAAGTTATTAAACTCCTAAATATCATATTCAATTATCTAATCACACTAATCTACGTAACCCATTTACTTAGGAATGAACTACTCACAAACCATTGATAAAATACATGTTCTAATGATGAAAATGTGTAGAATCATGATTAAAAACAGAAGACATAAGAAGAATAACAATCAAAACAAAGATCAAACTTCAAAATAAGCAAGATTCAAATTTATACAAAAGTTTTCTTAAAAGGAAAAGAGATAAGAACATAAAAGCTTATGATTAGGTTTAGAAACCTTATATAGTATCATAAAATAGTATTGGATTAACCCAAACCCAAAACAATTGGGTTAACCCAACTGGAAATGAGTTTAAATTAAAAAAAAAAGTTAAAATATTGGATTATTTCGTCTGGGATGGATTTGGCCAAACCAATCCTTGCCCATGAAATTTGCATATTTTGATGATCGGTTTGAACAAACCGATCTCCAAAATGGCAATAAATCTCAAAAAATTTACCACCCAATAAATATTGCGATTCAACTCTCATCCTCATTATCTTCACGCTTAATTATGTACTTAATTTTGGTTTCTAGTTTTCTTAAATATTGATTCCATCCTACAAACTGACTAATTATAGTTTTGGGTACAAAACACTAACTTTTTTTTTTGGTTCCAACCGAGTGATTTCATTAATTAAACAGAGCCTCTTTTAAAAGCCTGCAGAGTATGCTTGGCCAAAGCATCAACATTAGCTTCTCTTATGCCAGACACTCCGCCATTAGCGATGAATTTACAAACTGCTCGATTTTGGAGATTGAGATTTGTTCTTCATTTGGCTGTGTAATTATGGCTGCTACACCTGCAACTCTTTTGAGGCACACCAAGAAACATCTGTTTTGCATTGGGCTTCGGGATAACCATAAACACTCAAGGACTGATCCACCTAAGTAACTACGTTATTTTGGATACTCAATCTTTCTTGCTGTGTAACTTTTTGAAAATTTCCCAACGATTTTATAGGTATTGACTACGCAAGAAAATAGTTGGTACGACTTGTGGACAAGCTCAATTGGTTTACTCAAAAAAGAAATCGTTTAGTTTACTCCTATTGCGACATGGAGGTATTCCACAAAAATGACAACTTATTTTGTTTAAATATGTTTCCTTAGCATTTGTTGATATAGAAGAAGAAGATCAGAGAAATCTCAAACTCATTCAGAAAGAGAAATTAAAGGTCAATATCTCGTCCAGATACTACAAGAAAGATGAAAATTGTTTATAATAGAACATTAAAGTTAATACAACGAAACTTAGAACCACATTATATTCTCAACATGATCATCAATGGGAAATATGTTAAGATAATAGAGAGGCTTATTCGATTTATCAGGTGTAGTATCTTTTATTTCAACTCTTCTAATGCTGTTTTGCTTCATGTTATAGTAGTAAACATAAAATGGCTCGTCACTCATATAAATATATGAAGTCGCAAAGATCTCTCCAGCAGGAGTTACACCTAAGAACTTAAAATCTCCTACCAAGCTCAATGGGTACAGATGCAACCAAAAAATAATTCTAGACCATTCTTGTTTTTTGGCATTTTCCATAATCCATATACTTGTAGTTTCCTCATTATAACATATGCATCCTAACTTCCCTTTGTAATTTACTAAAGTTTTATGATCACGACGAGAAGTTGTCAACAATGTTTCTGGAGCCCAAATGTGATCAAATTTTTCAGTCCTAATGTTGAAACTCAAAATCAAAGTCTCTTTCTTCTCTTTTACTCTACTAAATCCAAAGTATATAGTGCCCTCAATACATACCGAGGGTGTGGTAAATTGTGTTACGATTGGAGTGAGTTTCTCATTCTCATCAATGCCTTGAATTACCCTCCAACATTGACCTCGTTCCAATGTGAAAACATAATAAGTTTCCTTCCACTCGTTGGAGTCAAAGATAATGTTCAACACTTTGTATTGATTCATGATAGGATCGTATCCAAAATAGCAATGACTCTTTACATACCGTGGTTGTAAGGATGATATGATCTCAGGTAAAGGAAAAGATTGCCTTGTGGTAGGATTGTATATGATAACCGAATGAGGTTTTGATGAAGAAAAACATATCAAGCCTCGTACGTATTGATATGCAAAGGAGCCGTATTGGTTTGATTCAGGGACAAATACGGCTGGTTTGGTGTTTTGTGAGAAAACTGAGGAGACCGTAAAGAAAGTTTCAGGCAAACAATGGTGGAAGATGAACAAAGGAAGCTTATGTGGCGGTTGAGTCAGAGATCGAGTCATAATTGATTCAATAAAGTACCTATGGCTTCCGATAATGGTATTCCATTGCTTGGAGACGCTCTTGAACCTGAGAAGTGATTTTGCAGGGAGTTTCTTAAGTATCTCTACCATTAGATCCAAAGAGATACAAAATTGTTTTTCTTTCTTCATGAGGTATGAGAAAACAATAGAGGAAAAAGATTAAAGCTTTGAAGATCTAAAGAGAGAATATATGGAACGGCTAAGAATATATAGAGAAAGTAGGTACGTATCTTTATGTTTACTAGATCCAAGATCTTATATTTTCGTGGGTTTTTAATTTTTTTAAAGCAATTATTATATTCTATATATTAAAAAAGAATATTTTTTAAAAAAGAAATATTTAATTTGTAAAAAATTATATGACATTAGCAAGATTTTTTCCTATTTAAATTAGGAATTTGTTTTTTTATATTTAATTTTAAAATATCAAATTTATTTTTAGTTTTTTTTCTAAGAAAATATAGTTTAAAAAAAAAACTTTGAATCTTATTGACGGCTCCTAATGCCCGTGTCCCTCATTTGGCCACTTACCTGCACCCATGTTTAATCATATTCACACAATTTTGTCCTTTTTTGTAGTGTTCAATAGATTGTATTTTTTTTCTAATAATAGTTTTATTTCACATAGTTTTCTAATATTATGTTTTAATGTGGTATCCTTGAACACACAACACACCACTAAGATTTTATAACGTTCTTTTATTTGATTCCTCTTCTACATATACCTTTAGTTTTTACTTAATAAATTTATGATTTCATCAAAAAATAATAATTTATAAATAGGTATATTATGTAATATGTACCATTGATTAATTTAAAATTACATATATATATATATACTATTATATATTGAAAATATAAATATATACATGAAGAACTCATACACTCCATCCGTTTACATATATAATACTTCGAAACATAATATGTTTTATTATAATATATATACATATATTATTTTAAAATTTTATTCCATATCTATATATTGATTTGTGTTTGCAAAAATTTGTAGACATAATTAAAATATATATATATATATATTTGTTATAATATAATTTTTGTTATCATAATCTAAAATTATATTTTATAAAATATTACTTATTTAGCGTATAAAACATCATGGTATATCATTATTCTGAATAAATACTATTATTATTGAGGGATGTTAATTTTAACAGATCAATCTAAATCAAACAGAATCAAAACATATAATACAATATACTATCAATTATATCCGAAAAATACTATAATGATTTTTCCCTTAAATAACATCTTATAAACTCTAAAAAATATTTTTTAAATATATTAAAGACAAAAATTTGGATTAGTGTTGCAGTAGACCGATAAAGTATAAAACCTTGAGGGGGTGATCTTATAAGATGATAACTTTAACAATCTTATAAGCTAAATCTATCATATTGATTTTTGGATTCATGTTACACTTACTAATATTTAAACCTTCAATTTTTTTCCCTAAACCTTGAAATTGAAAATATAACAAATTTGTGCTATAAATATATGTATGTGTGAAAGATATTTAAGTAAACAAAAATAAATCACCCGTTTTGTATATTTTAATGACTTTTAAACAAAAACCAAAATAGAAAACTGAAACAGAACTGAATTGTATTTCAAATTGTTTCAAATGGTTTTAGATTTATGATACCAAAGAAATCAAACTGTAAACTGAAATGTCCACTCTAATAAAAATTCCGGGTCATTTGTTCCAAGTACTGGAACCGACAATAACAAAAATTGAAAATCAATAAAACCAAATCTGCGCATTATGATTCCACTAACATAGTCAAGTAATAATTAAAACGTTCCAGAAAGTTGGCCAACAAGAACAATTGAGATTCTTGATTTTTGTCGGTTCTTGTTTTATATTTGGTGTTGATATTCTGTTAATTAAAGTTGAATAAATTACATTTAAGTGTAGTTTATGTTAAAGTATTTTTATTTTAGTAGACTTTGTGTTTTCCTTTCGTTTTAGTGCACTTTCACTTTGTACAAAATACCATTTTGTCCTTAAAAAGGTGAATGAGAAGAAAAGAGTGGTATTGATGTGATGTTTTTATCTTTCCTTCTTAATCTTTAAAATTAATTAGTTGATAATATATATATTTTTAAAAAATATANAATTTATATTTTTTTGTACTCTATAAATAGACATTTGTTTTTTTTATTTGGACACAAAAAAACAAGTTTCACAACGTGTGTACAAGATGCTTTATGTACACAACGCTTTGTGTACACGATGCTTTGTGTACACGATGCTTTGTGTACGTGATACTAATT
>OVBE01015944.1:0-11190 GCA_900406425.1 Iberis pinnata | reverse complement strand
GTATGATCACTTTGAGTTTCAAAATGGTAGATTTAGGACCTCCTACTGGGTGGAATCAGGAAGCTTAGATTTCATTAGCATTGGGTAGATGAGGTTTNCATCTAAGTGTTCCTACCTTTAGCCTTCTGCTAAAACTCATTCCCTTTTGAGAGAACCCTTGTTCATAATTATTAACCATTGCATGAAGGGGTCATCTTTACTCCTTAGCCTGTCCTTGACCAAATGAGATCATTGAACGCATATGACTTGATCCATGTTTTCTGATTAATGAATGTTAAAGGACCAAACAAATTTGAATGCATTGTGGAAATTGGAATTGATCTGTGATGAACTGTGATGAGTATGGCTAAGGTTTTTAAGTAGGATGAGCTTAGGACTGCATTTTAGAACTAGTAACCAGGACATTAATATTACTTGTGTTAGCAGCATGTTTTGGTTATGAGTTCCCACTTTCAAACCTCACTCCCAAACTTCTGAATTATTTGCTTGAGGGCAAGCAAGGATTTAGTTTGGGGGAGTTGATGACTATGAATTTTCATGGTTTTTACAAGTCATTTAGCATCAATTTTGAGGTCCTTAGGCTTGCATACATCACATTTATAGTTTTTTTCAGTAAGTTTGTGATTTTTAGGACTTTTGCATTAGATTCGCATATGCACGCATTTTGGAGATTTTTCAGGACTTTTAGGAGTTTTCAGGATGGTTTTGTGAGAATTCAGAAAAGGAGCAGAAAATGTGGAATGGACCAGCACTCAACCTGGATTGATCCCAAGACAAGACTCGATTGATCTCAGCACTCAACCTGGATCAATCCCAAGAAAAGACTGGATCGATCTCAGCACTCAACTTGTATCGATCTCGGGACACAACTGGATCGATCCCAAGCCAAAAACTGGATCGATCTCAGGCCGAAGACTGGATCGATCTCAACCCAAGCCTCGATTGATTCTAGATCGATCTCAACCTCAAGTCTGGATCGATCTCAACTCTCAGCATGGAACGATCCCAGATCGGTCCCACACTCACCTCCGGATCGATCTCAACCTCAACACGAGATCGATCCCGATCTCAAGCCAGCTTCAACCTTGGATCGATCCCACTTCAACCTCTGGATCGATCACGCATTCTTCTCAGCTCGAGCCAAGCACGCTCCGACTCGACCAACTCAAATCCAGAATGGACCTGACCCAAGATCCAAGCCAATGATTAGTTTTTATCTTTAATGCGATTTAGGGCTTTTCTATGAACACTATAAAAATCCTAAAGCGCCTCCTTTTTACCAAGTCTTGTTTTTGTTTCCTTTTTAGGTTTTCGTCTTAGGTTTTCATTTCCTTTGTTGTTCTTGGTGTAAAAACCCAGATCCTTTTAAGTTTATGCTAATCTACTGTTTTCTTTTACTTTCATGTTTAGTTTTAGGTTGTTGTTTATCTGGTGCATGTTGATCTTCTATTTTTTCTTTTAATCTTTTGTTTTAAGCTTTGATCATTTTATGGGTTTGTTACTGTTATATTGCTGTTCTTGATTTTCTGGGTTTTAGTTCTTAGTGTTCTTGTTGTTTAACCTTTGATTATTATGTTTAGCTTTGAAGTTGTCATTTCTGTTTTTCCTGTTTTCATTTCCATGAGTAGTGAGTAGTTTCCTGAAGTTTCTGAGGATGGGTTAGACTAGGGTTAATGTCCTGATCTCACCTTTACCACCTAAGCTTGTTTGAATATACATCCGTTCTGTTTTATTGTGCTTAATGCTGATTTTTTTCACGCCAATCAAAGGATTGGAATTGCTTAGGTTGATTCCATTTATCAAGGGATTGGAATTGATTACTTATGAACCTATCGTCTAGGGATAACTCATTGTTGTTTGAGGTATGTTAGGTGCTTAGGCAGATTGGGATGGATCTCTGGTTGATTACCTTTAGTCCTCAGGAACTGCTCCACACTTTATTGCACTTTCACCTTCTCTACTTTTTCCTCTGTTTTTACCTTTTACTATTCTTAGCTTCTTATGCTTTTTGTTTTGTTTATACTTTTTAGTTCCAGTATGTTTCATTTGACTTAGGACATGTTAGTAAACCACCCCTTTTATTGTTTAGCTTGACTTAGAAGCATCTATTGCAATCTTGATTGCTAGTGCACACCCATTTGGATTGACACCTCATTTATACTACAATGATGGGGAATTGATATCCCAGGACCTGAAAAATCCTACTATCAGTCAACCTGAACCTCAAACCTGAATACATGTGGAACTTCCCTATAGCCTAGCGTTTTATTCTATTGGTTTACATTCGCTTTTAATTATTCACTTTACTTTTCAATCGTTTCGAAAACATTCCCTCTTTTATTTTATCTTAGCTAGAACCAATTTTTAACTGAGAGTCGTGCTGTCTCGTCTATGTGGGATTGACCATTTACTTTACTACAAGGATCTGTTCTCTACAGTGCCTTTTAAGTTTCTCTTAGAGTCTAGTCTAAGATTTTTATTTTTCAGTACTAATCTCGTTCCTTTTGCTTGTTTTTATTTTGAAGGTGCATGACCAGGAGATCTGACAAATCACCTGAACTGCTTATTCTCACAAACGAAGAACTCGCACGATTAGAACGTTCAAACCAGAATTCTAGCAGAATCGCTAGTTTGTCCATACCAATGGCTGACAACGTCATTCAGAATTCGATCATTCCCTTAGTTCAGAATGCCCAAATCCCTCCATGCTTGGAGCAGATAGAACATTTGGCGCTAGACCAACAAGGAGGTAACGACAATCAAGTGCCGCCATTAAATCTCGAAAGAGATACAAACCGGAGAGCTGAAAACGCCAATCTAGGCAATGAAAATGGCGAACAAGTCCCACCTAGACTGAATCAAAATCTCCCACCTCACCAAAACAAGGTACTTGTTGGCAATTTCAACAACCCTGAAGCTTTCCTAATCAATAGGAACGCCCTCCACCCTCCATAACCTTAGAGACAGGACTACCAGTTCTCGTTTCAGCTGATCCAGTTTCTAAGACAAAACCAGTTTCATGGCTTGTCTACCGAGCATCCTATGGATCACATTGATAGTTTTGAAGACATTTGTAGTACAACTCAGCTGAATGGAGTCTCTAAAGACTTCGTGCATTGTAAGCTCTTCAATCATTCTGTAGCTGATAGAGCTCTAAGGTGGCTTAAGTCATTACCTGCTAACTAAATAGAAACTTGGGATGAGTGCAAAGTCAAGTTTCTAAACCACTTTTACAACTCCACCAGAACCAACAATTTGAGAAGCAAGATCTCTCAATTTCAGCAAGGAGCGGTGGAATCCTTCTATGAAGCATGGGACAGATTTAAAGAGTACCTGCGGAAATGTCCCCATCACGATTTTTCTAAATTGAACCTCTTGAACACTTTCTATAGAGGTATTGATCAGAAATACCAACTCTCTCTATACACAGCTACTAATGTTGATTTCATGACTAAACCCGTGAATGAAGCTTACAAACTAATCGACAACCTTGCTGCTAGTACTAGCAACCATTGTCCTGACTATGATCGAATAGTTTGATATCTAGTTCAGATTCTTCTGGACTAGCAGAGGTAAATGAGCTTCTTACTCAGTTTCTCAAGAAACATAATGAGAAGCATGCCAGTTTTGCTGAAGATGTTGAGAAAGTTGAAGCTGATTGCTTTGCAGTCAATGAATCTGAGAACATCAAAGAGGTTAGCTACATTAATATCCACGGACAAAGAGTGTACAACCAAGGGTAAAATCCAGGTTACAACAAAGGTAATATGTCATGGAANCAAGATCAGTCTTATCCTCCTCAGAATACCTTTGCACAGAAGTCTGGACAGACATTTGTCCAGAAATCGGGTGGTTTTCAACAAACCCCTCAACCTGGTTTCCAAAAATCGGTTCAACCTCAAGTTCAGCAAGATAATAAGATGGAGGTAATTTTGAAAAAAATCTTAGAGAGTCAACAGCAGTCTGAAAAGAATCTGAATGCAAAGCTGGATGGTATGTATAATGATTTGAACAACAACTTTGAATCATTGTCTACTCATGTGAAGAAGTTAGATGTACAAAAGGCTCAAACTTCTAAAGCACTTAAAAGACAAGCTTGTATGCTACCAAGAAAGGTTGAAGATAACCTCAAGAGATATATCAAGGCAATGAATTCAAGTTCTGATGGAAAGGATGAAAAGTCTGCAGAATCTGCAGATTTTCGGAATATGAAAAGTGATGCAAGGGTTTAGATCAATCGATCCAAGGAGGGATCGATCGATCCAAGGAGGGATCGATCAATCCAAGGAGGGATCGATCGATCCAAAGTTACAAAAAATCTCATAAGCTTTAGATCGATCGATCCAACATGGATCGATCGATCCATCAGCTCCGGTAAATCTATAAAAATGATCGATCGATCCAGTCTAGATCTATCGATCCATCGGACCAATTTCTGAAGAACAAATAGATCGATCGGTCCAAGGAGGGATCGATCGGTCCAAGGAGGGATCGATCGATCCACCTCAAAAACCTGCACCAAGTTCAAAGCAACTTGCAAAAATTTATACCTCGTGCCCCAACAGACCTAAGGTCCCTACTGAAGAACACATGTACTATGATGCTGTTTCTCAGCAATTTCTTCCGTTAAGAAGACTTCATAAGTTAGAGGACCCGGGTGCATTCGTGATTCCAGTAAAGATTAAAGGAGTCCTATTCAAAGAATCGTTGTGTGACACTTGTGCTAATGTTAGCATCATGTCCAAGATGGTCGCTGAAAAATTTAGACTTAGGGATATAAGACCTTCGGGAATGTCGTTTGCATTAGCTAACAATTCTGTCGTGTCTTCTATTGGTTTCGTATTTGATGTGATGGTGCAAGTAGGAGATTGCATAGTCCCTGTAGATTTCCATGTCTTTGACATGAACGGGAATTCTGAAGGATCGCTAGTTCTGAGGAGACCGTTCTTATCATCAGTAGGAGTTGTGATGCATGGTCCTCAGAAGCGAATCTATCTCACCAACATCCACAAAATATACAACTATCTCTTAGTACCCTACATACCTACATCAAGGATCATTGTGATCAAAGTGGTAAAAGCAGAGCAGGCCTCTCAGACAAAATCTTAAGACTCTGATGTTAAAGTCATGAGAAATGAATCTCAAGTTCCACTCAAATGTTCTACCCCAAGAATAAAGAAGAGTGGGAAGATAAACTTATAGAAGATCGATGAGAATGCTGAGTTAGATCTTACTGATCAAGGAAAAGAAAAGAGTGCACCAAAACCGGCTTCAAAAGATAAGGGTAAAGGTGAAGGAAGTTTGAAAGAAGACAAGAAAAAAACTCACATGAGTTTGATTCCCAAGTCATTGGGTGAAGAATGGGTTGAGTACAGAGTGAAGAGTAAAGGTTTTCCAAAACCGTTTTCTAAGGTTAGAATCCCTTTTGTTCAAGGTCTTAAAAACAAAGGGAAGGATTTCAAGAATGTAGCAATGAATAAGATGTTGAAGCTGCAGATTTCATAAAAGGATGGTAGAACTATTGCCTCTATTGGAGCTGAACTAGATTCAACATAGAAGGTAAGTGGGTCTAGCTATAGACGTTAAATAAAGCGTTCAGTGGGAGGCAACCCACTAATTTGATTTTTCTTCTTTTGTTTTTTTTTTAGAGCCAGTCCTAATTAGTTAATTAATCTATTGATTTTTAGTTTTGAGTTTAAGAGATGTTTCAGGAAAATTCAAAAATTTAGGTCGGACACTCCGATCGATCGATCCATGCACATGGAGTTTTTAATATGTTGTGAGCAATCGATCGATCCGTCTAGGTATCGATCGATCCGTCGTAATAAAATCCAATCGATCTTTGTTCCAAGTAAGTATTGAACTTCTTTTGAACTATTCATTTTTCCTATTTATTTTATGGTCATTATTCCTTCTCTTAGTTTTATTTTACACCGGGACATTGTAATTTAAGTCTCGGGGAGGGAGTATATTTACTAATCATATTTTATGTATTTTTGATGTTTCATCAGTTTTGTAAAAAATTTCAAAAATTTTTGCTTTTTAATTAGTCGTGTCAAGTCAAGTCGATGGAACAATGATCATAATCTGTGATGATAACAACCTAGTGTGATTATAGTATTGATATTTTTAGATTACTGGCTTAAATTTAACTAATATGTTTAGGATTGGAACCCCATTGCTGATTGTTTCTAAAAATCTGGATCGTTTGGATTGTTGATGATTTGATGCTTGCTCTGTCATGATATGACTTAATTCTGAACTTAATTTCTCGTGCTTGTGGTGGTAAGATAATTTGAAAGCTAAGTGCCTTGCTCTTAAGTATTATGTGAAACAAACAATTTCTTTCAGTATAATCTGAATCCTTTCTCTCCCTCCCTTCAGAAAATAAAAAACCGGTTCAGAAAAAGAGTTGAAAGCGTGACCTAGAAGTTTGTAGTCATTTCCGGGTTGTTGAAAAAAAAAAAGAAAAAACGCCTAAAAGTGCGAAAATGAAAAAAATAGAAAAACGCAGAAAAGTGAGAAAATAGAAAAAAGGAGTGAGAAAGGGGGGAAAGGGGTCAGGACCAGAAGTCGTTGGATGCTCTGTTTGGTATGGGCATTTTGATAGAAGAGGTGCTTGTGCGCATTGAATCAAAACCCCAGAGGTAAGAATGCATCTATTCTAATCAAATTGAACTTAATGAGCTGGTTGGGATGACTTGATGGTCTGATTGATGTTGGATTTAAAGTAGGAAACAAACTTTTGGTTATGTGGTGGTGAACAGTTCTTTCATAATGGTTGTTTAGGATCGGTGTCTTTTAAGTTTTTATATCTATGCTTAAGTTTTATGAGATTCCGAGAGCTCCTGTGTGGTTTCAAAACCTTTTATTTAGATTGGGTCTTGCGTCACTTGAGGACAAGCAAAGATCCAAGTCTGGGACAATTGATATCACTCGATTTTGATGCCTTTTAGTGAGTATTTATACTTGCTATTTTTCATTATTCGAGTATTTCTATGTGTTTTTAGTATATTTCCATGATTTCATGTATTTTGGACGTTCAAGGAAAAATGTGGTTTTGTGCACAAAATAGATGCAATTTGACGAATGCATAAGCAGAGTTCAGCAGAGGAGCCAGAAAGTTGATCGACATTTGGAGATGTTTCTATGAATGGAATGGGCTGAGATTATAACTCAAACTGGCCACGTGAGTTAGTTTTCATATAAAAGTAATTTAAGGTCAATCCGTTGAAGCAATCAAAAGTTATGACGATTTTACTGAAGACTGGTCAAGCTGTCTCGCAGAAGAAGCATGTGCAAGTATAATCTTGTATAATCTTGGTATTTACTGAATTCATATAAGTATTATATTGTATTTGTCTAACATATTTATATTTAAGAATGTTGGAGGTCTCTTACATTACGTACCCACGCATTAGAAATAGGAGTGATCCTTGGGTAGTGGTGACGCAAGTAAATCCTCGACATATGATAGAAGACGTTCTAGAGTGTGAACCACTACAACCATTAGGAAATGGTTCTTTAGTTGAGATTCAGCCTTCTCTTGGCGTCAATCTAATGGTGGATTTCACAATGTTTGGCGATTTGAACGTTGGTATACATGACATAGACGATGAATCTGGTGATGAATTTGAATATGATGCAGATTTTGATCCATCAGGTTATTCATCGTCTTCCGAGTAAATTCTTATGTTTTTCTAATATTTCTGAACAATTTGAAATGTATTCATTTTATGTATATTTTCTAACGATTTCCAAAAATCAAATTATTATTAATATTGAAAAAAACATATTATCAAATCATCTTTTTAACATTGAAAAAAGGGATTAGTCGGAGATTGAAGTGGTTGATTAGTCATTTGCAATACCTCAGAAGAAAATTAAACTACTCAAATATTTTGGGCAAGAAATAAAAGACTAAACTTTGTTCTTCTTTACTTGGTAAATGCATTTTTCACATACTTTTTAATACATATTTTGGTTCAAAGGTGATTGACTAATTGATTACATACCACATCAAATGATATTATTACATATATATATATATATATTTAGTTTAGTATTCTTGACGGAATTCTGACGAAATTTGAAATATGACGAAATTTAAATTCTGGCAAAATTTCCAGGATCCGTCTGTATTCCTTACGGATCACTGACGAACAACCATAGTCCGTTAGTATTTCGTCAGTAAATAAATAAATAAATATATATATATATATATATTTTTTTTTTTTTTGAAAAACACACACACACACACATATATATATATATATATATATATACTGACGGAATCCTGACAAATTTTCCAGGATCTGACAGTATTCTAAACGGATTTCTGATGGATTCTGGAAAATCCGCCAGGATTCCATCAGTAAATACATATTTAGGGTTTGAATCCCTAAACCTAGGGTTTGAATTTTAAAAATGTTAACAATCATAGTAAACATACTAATGTATGAGGTGATTCAGGTTTCATACTTATAATCAATCTTAAAAAGAATTTTCATAAAAATTTCCGAAAACATGTTTGATACTCGAAAGTTTTTGTAACGATATATGATCTTAAACCCTGGAGTTTGAAAATATAAAAAACATACAATTACGAATTGTGAATTTAATGTAATTACTAACACTGTATGGACATGAATTCCTAACCATTCATCTACATGAGTCACACAAATCATTTAAACCCTAAACCCAAAATCAATACTTGAATCATATTTTTTTGGTTACTAACAAATTCCTGACGGATGTAGGGTTATCCGTCAGGAATCCGTTAGAAACCACCAATTTTTGGAGCGTTTTGGATTCCCAAAAAATTGGAAATTTTCGAAAATTAAAACTTTTTGGTTACTGACGGAATTGTCCGTCAGTGAGTACGATATAAAAGAAATGAACATACTTCTTCTTCCCCATTTCAACTACAAACAAAACCCTAAAATCCGGCGATTAGGAGCTCAAATCTTGATTTTAGCCCGTTATATCCTATCCAAACCGATTAAATGGGTGATCCAAGGTTAGTTAAGTGTTTAGGGTTAGTTTTAGTTGATTTCGTTGGTGATTTTGTGAATTTTTGGTGTTTGTTAGATTTTTAGGGTTTAGTGAAATTTGATGATTTTGTTGGTTTTTGATTGATCTGGAAAGTTTAGGATGAAATGTTGTTGGATTAAGTTTAGTTTGGATGATAGTTTAGGAAAATGATGTTGATAGTTTAGTTTACGGTTTCGGATTTTGTTGGATTTTGATTGTTTAGGGAAGTTTAGAATTTTGTTGATTTTAAAAGTTTAGGAAATTTAGGATGATTTTATTAGATTTTGATAGTTTTGGAAAGTTTAGGATTTTGTTGGTTTATTTTTATGAAATTTATGGTTTTGAATTTTTTGTGTAGTGTTTTGATGATTTAAAATGATAGGATTGAAAACTTTTGTGATTTTAGGTGATGAATGCATATTTAGTGTTTAGGGTTTTGGATTTTTTGAAACTTTTATTATTTAAATGATATGGTTGATATATTTTTGTGATTTTTGATGTTAATAGATGTTTGATAAAAATGTTATTTATTATGTTTAGGGTTTAGGTTAAGGGTTTATGGAGATAGGACAGTCATCGGGACCTTCGTCTGGCTCCCCTAATTGTACTCAGGTGCCTGAGACGCAGGCACCTCAAGGACCTCTGATACCCTATAGAGCGGAAATCTATAGAGGAACTTGTAGTTGAGTATGGGCGGGAGCGATTACCGAGATTGCACCCGTCTGCAGAAGGCGGCACATCGTGGTTTCAGCATACGGACAACGGCATGACCAAGTGCATCATTGATTTATGCAAGGACTTCTACGAGTGGCACATCCTATGTTTAAGTTTATGCCACGCGATGACCAGGAGTACTGGTTTTACTACTTCGCTATAAAAATTAGATAGTTCAATTTACCAACAAATTACAAGTATATGTAGTTATTAAAATACACATTTTGAACATTATAACTCGAGTTCAACTAGGCACCTGAGATGATCTGAGAGGTTAAGAAGAAGTTCTACGCAAGAGCGGCCATGACTTATATTATCCACGTCTATGCGTGGAAGGATACATGGTACACTTAGGGGAAGAAACAAAAGGGGATGCCTGAGGAAGTCTTGGAGGGCTTCGTCAAATATTGGGAGGAACAACAGACCAAGCAGAGGTCAGAGACCAACAAGCAGAACCGGTATAGTCCACGAGATGGTAGGGGGATCTCGACTACCAACACCAGTTCCAAGAGTGCGGTCACTCGAGCCGCTGATATGGTATGACCTTTTCAATATACCAAACTTAATAATTGAATATTGAATCTAATTTTGATTCTCACTTTTGAAATAGAAGCGTGAGACTGGCCATCGACCGACGCCCATCGAGCTTATGGAGGACATCCACACGAACAAGAAGAAGGGCCATGTACAAGATCCGCTTGTCTAAGATGTTGTGGAGACAACAAGGAAGCTGATAAAAGAACGGGCATCTCAGAAGTTTATTGATGGTTGATATTACTCGGTTTTAACGCTTTCTAGTGAGCATTTATGTTTGCTATTAAGCGTTATCTGAGTGTTTTTCTTGCA
Organism: Iberis pinnata; assembly: GCA_900406425.1. Taxonomy (NCBI): domain Eukaryota; kingdom Viridiplantae; phylum Streptophyta; class Magnoliopsida; order Brassicales; family Brassicaceae; genus Iberis; species Iberis pinnata. The sequence goes on along the minus strand of OVBE01015944.1, from coordinate 597 downwards.
ATTTGATATATTTTACAGGTTTCTAGGTGTTTGGGTCATTCTAGAACAAAAAGATGGATTTCTGCACAAAACGGATGCAAATTGACATATGCAGATGCAGAGTCCAGCAGAAGGGTCACAAGTTTAGCAATGTTTGAAGATGTTCCCCTGGATGGATTGAGCTGAAATTTAGACACAAGATATCCACATGAGTTAGATTTCATATGGAGGTGGTTTCAAATCATTCCATCATATAAATCAAAAGTTATGGCTATTTTACTGAAGACTGGTCAAGTTGACTCGCAGAAGAAGGTCGTGCAGAAATACCCTGGAGTGCACGATCGGGAATTTGCTACTGGAATTTTATGAAAAGAGTGCCCGATCGATCCCTAAAGTGCCCGATCGGGCATTTTAGTGCCCGATCGATCTTTTTTCCCGAGAAAAATTAGAAGATTTCCAAATTTTGCATCCACGTCCTCAAGCTTATCAAGTTTTCCTATTTTTAATTATTTTCCTTTTTACACTATAAAAACCTCTTAGCTAGGTTTATTTTCAAAAAGCTTTTTTTATTTATGAGAGAATTACTGAGGGAGAGGAGATTCAACCTTGTATTTGGAG
>OVBE01015943.1:0-11191 GCA_900406425.1 Iberis pinnata | reverse complement strand
CATCGGTTTTCAATACTAGCACGTTTTAATAGAAAACTACAACCAACTTTGAATTGCTTAGACTGAACTGGATTCTAATAGAATTAATGAGTTAAATGCATCCAGAACTGGATTTGACACCTACGTACTACATCGACATTCAAGTAGTCTAGGATTACTTGTTAGATAGGAATACACAAAAATCTTGTTTATCACCCCAATAAAAGTCTCAAAAGTTGTAAAAAGCGTAATAAAAATAAACCTAAGCCAAAGGCTTTATAGTTTTAAAAGTAAAAAAACCAAAAATATGGAAATTAGATAAGTTGAGGACTTGGATGCAAAATTGGAAATTTTCATGTTCTTCTTGGGTGAAATGCTCGATTGATCCCTCTGGTGCTCGATCGAGCACATTGAAATAGTGGCCGATCGTTCTCTCTGTTGCACGATCGATCAGTTGCTTCAGATTTTTCCAGGAGAAAATGGTCGATCGGGCACCAGTGTTGCCCGATCGTGCACTTCTCCAAACAGATTGCTCGTTCGATCTCCATAGTGCACGATCGATCACTTAATTTTGAACTTCGAAAATTCTTCTGATTTGTTCTGAAATGCATCTTTTTGCTCTCAAACGATCCGAAAACCTAGAATCCTGAAATACACCAAATATGCAAGGAAAAACACTCAAAATGCAGAATAACAGACATAAATGTCCACTATTATGCATTAAAATTGAGAAATATCAACTCCCTTTGTCACTTCTCTTTTCTTTTTCTTTTCTTCCCGCTTTTCTCTTTTTTATTTCTTCGCATTTTTGCACTTTTCTTTCTTTTCTTTTCATCATTTTCTGTTCTTTTTTTTAGCATCCGACAATTCGCTGGGGTTGACTACGAAATTCTAGGTAACGCTTTCAACCCTTTTTCTAAACCTTTTTTCATTTTCTGAAGGGAGATAAAAAAAAGGACCCGGATCGTACTGAAAGAACTTGTCGGTTTTACATAACACTGAAGAGAAAGGTACTTAAGTCTCAAAGTACATCAACACCATAAGCAAGAATAATTCAAGTTAGATTAAGTCCTATCATGGAAAAGCTAGCATCAAATCATTAATAACTCAAGAGATCAGAACTTTCAGAAACAAATCAATCAGTAATGAGGTTTCAATCATAATCTCAGCAATTAATCTAAGTTAGTATTTTAGAGAAATCGAATAACATACCCAAACTTGGTTAATTATCATCAACGATTTTGATCATAGTTCCTTCGACTCTATAAGACTCAAGTAAATCAAAAACTAAAAATTTGAAAATTTTCACCAAAAAGAGAAAACATCAAAACATAGTTAGTATCTTTACACCCTCCCCCAGACTTACTTCACACCGTCCCGATGTGAAAGTAAATCCAAGAGAAGTAATAAGAGTAACCAGAATCAATAGAGAAGTCTGCACTAGATGAAAATAAACAATAAACAGTATATGATTCAAGGGAAAGGGAAGTACTAATGGTGAATTTCTTACAAATCTGTTCTGAACTCCTATGCCTTATATGTGCTGAAGATGTGCCCGATTGATCAAATTGCTCCTGGACTTTTTCGCCTTGATGCTCGATCAAGAAAGTAGTGCATGATTCATCTTCTCCTCTAAAGATGAACTGCTTGATCGTGCAATGAGCGCCTGGTCGTGCAGTCTTCTCTGCATATTTTTCAAACTTTTTTGAAATATGTATCTTGTCCCAAATCACCCATTTCTTCTTTCAAATTAGCTACCAAAGACTTATAATAACCTTTTGGATTGTCCTTAACTTTCCCACGAAAGACACCAGCTTGTCTTTTCATAGCTTCAGAAGTCTGAGCAACTTGTATATCCAAATGTTTCACATGTGTAGAAAGTGCTTCAAATTTTTGATTCAGCTCTTTCACTTCTCTTTGGGACTGTTTTTGGCCTTTTAAAATTTGCTTGAACATCATCTCTATTGTGTTACTTTGTTGAGGTTGAGTTGGTAGTGGTTGTTGAAACACAAGCTGAGAGGTTTGCTGAAAATCGCTTGAATTAGAGTTCTATAAAAAGGTTTTTTGTTGCTGAGGATAGTGTTGATCTTGTGGGTTTTCAACATTAGTACTTCTCCATGATAGATTGGGATGATTCTTGTTAAATCCTTGATTATACCCTTGATTGCACACCCTTTGACCTTGACTATTGATGTAATCCACTTCCTTCTCAACTCCTTTAGAATTTTTCTCTTGAAGAGCAAAGCAATCAACTTCTAGATCTTCAATGAAGCTAACATGTTTCTGGTTTTGATTTTTGAGAAGCTAATTAAGCAGTCCTTTCATCTCTTAGAATTCGCTTTTCGTCTCTGAAAGTTCAGAGTTAGAAGAAGGTGTAGGTGCTTTTGTTCGACGATCAAACTCCGGGCAGTGATTGTTATTGCTAGCTGCGAGGTTCTCTATCAGGCGATAGGCATCTAGAACAAGTTTTTGCATAAAGTCTCCATCGCTGGCTGTATCTAATGACATCTGGTAGTTTTGATCAATACCTCTGTAGAAAGTGTTAATGAGAGTTACATCTGAGAAATCATGATGTGGGCAATCACGAATCTCTTTGAATTGTTCCCAAGTTTCATAGAATTATTCCACATAACTTTGTGCAAAACCATAGATCTTGTTCTTAATGTGTTGGTCCTAGTGGTGGTGAAGAACTGTTTGAGAAACTTGGTCTTGCAATCATCCCAAGTTACAATAGATCCAACAGGTAGAGATTTCAACCAGCGAAGTGCTCTTTCATCTAGAGAGTGATGGAACAAGCTGCAATGCATAAAATCACGCGATACTTCACTAAGCTTGGTAGTACTATAGATGTCCTCAAAAGTGTCAATATGATCCATTGGGTGCTCATTTGGTAAACTACTGAATTGGTTGTTATGGATCATCTGGACGAGCTGGATGAGAAATTGGTATTCCCTTCGCTGAGGTTATGGGGGTTGGATGGGGTTCATGTTAGCATAGAATGCTTGAGGATTGTTGAATAAACCAACTAGAGGATGGTTCTGAGAATTGCGCTGATTAGCAACTCTTTCCGGATCTCCATACAAGACAAAGTTTCTTGCATCCACGTTCTGAGGAATCTGGTTTTTCGGTGGAACTTGGTTGTTATCAGCTCTTTGTTGGCCTTGTGGCACTTGATTTCCATTACCACCACCTCGATCTTTATGGATAATCATTTGGTTGAGTCCAAAAGCAGGTGGATCGTTTTGACCTTCGGGTACGACCGAATTGATGAGATCAACGTTTTCAGCCATTGAATTGGATGAGCTTGCGTCTTTCTTTGCTTTCCGGTTTGAGCGTTTTATCCTCGCAAGTTCTGAGTTACTGAGGCATAGCAGTTCAGAGAATTTCTCAGATCTCCTGATCATACACCTGTAAAACAAAAAGAAGAAGAAAGAACGAGATGAGTACTTGTAAAAGAAAAACCTTAGATTAGATTCTAAAATAAAAAACTTGAAAGGCATTGTTGGTCCCCCGCAAATGTAATGATAATAATTTCATATTCAGTTGTATCTGCAGTAATAAGTTTTTTTAAGTTAAAACTTTTAATATCTTATTTATGGTTGACTATATCACATGAAATAATGAATGGATTGTCAACGTTATCGATTGGAAAATATATAGATTCAAAAATTGACTATTCAAATTTGATGAATGAGTTTGCAAGAAAAATAATATTTCAAAAATGATGTACTAGTTTTTTGGTACATTATCTATTTTTGCTTAAAATATTTAATTTTTTATTTATTAATAAATTATTTAAAAATATGTTAGCAGTCCATTTTTTTCGAGCTTGCTACCTTCAAATTGTTAAGACTGGCACTGCTTTCAGACATAGAAAGATGTTATTTGCTGTAGATGATAAAGATGTGGTTGTGGCGGTAAATAATCCTTCTAATTGGCCTAAATTTAAGTACTGGCTAGAAGCTTTGAATCGGTCCGTACAGAGTTTCATGGAAGGTGCCTGTTTCAACATCTCCTCTCATGAAAACAAAAGTGCAGCAGCCATCGCAACAAGTGGGATAAAAGAAAGTAGGATTCAATCTTACATTGCAATTGCAAGATCAGCCCCTTCTTAACTGTTATAGAAGCTCAATGAAGAAGCTTTATCTTCTTTGTTTTAAGTCTTATTGTCTGGTTTATAGCTTTAGTTTCTTATCTTTGCTGTTACAAACTTTNAAAAAAAAAAAAAAAAAAAAAAAAAAAAATATAATTATACTAATAAAGAGAATTTAATATAGTATTCTTTACATATTCATGCCTAGAATTGAAATATATTTCCTTATCTAATAATTAACATTGTTCTTTTACTAATGTTATCTAAATGGGTTTAATTCAGTTCTGGTCCGAGTATAATGGGTTTAAAGTTTAAACTCAACCCGTGATCGACTGGATCGCAACCAAAATAGTTAAACCGGAGTAATTCGGACCTAAACTCGAATCTATGATATCAACAGTTATCTACTTTTAATTAATTAATGTGATATATTTGACCGACCTAAAAAACAATCTTCACAAATGTGTTTAATTCGGAATTACTGTTTTCAAGATTTGACATTGCAAGTCGGCAAAGTATTTTCGTGAATCGTTGGTAATAAGTGAAACACGTGTAAAGAAACACTTAACACCGAAACGCAAGAAGAAGTGGTTACTCGCCACGTAGTTGGACAGGTGTTAATCAACTCATCTACTTCTTCACTTATACATAAGTGAGCAAACACATACCAATCCTTACAATAACCAAAAGAAGCTACTCACAAAAATAGATAGCTATATATCAAGCCATTATTTTATCCCTGAGAGAGAGAAGTCTATATTTGAATGATATAGATCCTATAATCATTCGTGTTCAGTAAAAAAAAATGGGTTTAGGAAGGAGAGTGTACGGTTCGGTTATGTTATGTTTGGTACTTATGGCTATTGCAACGATCTGCGTCAAAGCCACAGTCAAGGAAGAAGCGTCCAAGGATGAAACATGGACTGATTGGGCTAAGGAGAAGATCGGTCTCAAGCACGAAGACGACATCCCAACCACTCATACCACCACCACCAATGTCCAAGACAACAGTTGGGGTGCTACTGATAAAGCCAAAGACGCAAAGGAAACGGCTAAACGTAAAGCAGAGGAAACAGTTGGAACGGCGAAGGAGACATCGGAAAGTGCTTACGAGACAGCCAAAACGAAAGCAGGAGAGGCTATTGGCTCTGTGAAAGACAAAGCCTCGCAGGGCTACGACACAGCTGGTCAAGTTAAGGATGACTTGTATCACAAGTCAAAACAAGCGAAAGATAGCTTATCTGGAGATAGCGATGATGAGTCTTGGACTGATTGGGCCAAAGAGAAAGTAGGAATCAAGGAAGAAAACTACCCTAACGTGGGTGAAAAGGTTTCTGAAAAGGCAACAGACGCGAAGGAAGCGGCTAAACGAAAAGCAGGAGACGCGAAGGAGAAGTTAGAGGAAACGGTTGAGGCGGCTAAGGAGAAAGCTAGCGATATGACGAGTACGGCTAAGGAGAAGGCAGAGAAGTTGAAGGAAGAAGCAGAGAGAGATAGTAAGGGTGCGAAGGAGAAGACTAAAGAAAGCTACGAGACCGCTAAATCCAAAGCGGATGAAACTTTGAAGTCTGCTAAGGATAAGGCATCTGAAAGCTATGATTCAGCTGCTAAGAAATCAGAGGAAGCTAAAGATAGCGTGTCTCACAAGTCAAAGAGAGTTAAAGATAGGGTAACTGATGATGATGCTGAGCTCTAGAGATTTGGAAAATCGGAAAAGTGATGGGAGGAGTTCGAAATGCTACAAAAATGATAATGTTTGCTTTCTTTTGTTAATGAACTTTGAATATATGCATCTTCACTGAATCTTTTTCATCTGTGTGTTCTCTGTTGAATCTTTTCGGTTTATATAAGTACGTTCTGAATTAAAGATTACAGTGTAGTAATAAATAGCTGGGTCGATCAATAAATATGTGGCCCAACATCGAGACTTTTAGTGGCCCAACACTGTAACAACAGGCGAGCTATAACGTTCCACAATTTTCGTCTAGCTTCTTTACTTTGTTTACAAAATGTAGTTAAAATGTAGAATGAATTTATGGCACTAAAGTAATAAAATTATAAACGTTTTACAGTTAATTATGAATAAATGTATTAACAAGGTTCTCGAAGAACTTGAAAAGTTTTTCAGTCAAAAGAGTATTGTCCAATGGTAAGATTTCATTAGAACATTACTTTAACTAATATTTAGCAATTTTTAAAAAAAAATTAAGGATCTTTTTCATTTTAGTGTCTTTAATAATAAAATTATTAATGTGGTTTTTAAATATAAGAAATTAATTATTTTTTATTTGAAATATTTAAATATAAATTTTATTAAAATATTTGAACATATAAAACTAACAAATTATAGATTTTTTGATTGAAATATTTGAATATATATATATATATATATATATATATTGAGTATTTTAGTTTTTTGGGTATTTTTTATTTTTGGATTCTTTTTGGTATTTCAGGTGTTAAATATTTAGAACCGACATAGAACCAAAAATTTTAGATATTTTTTTGGTATTTTAGGTCCAAAATATTTAGAATCGATTTAGAACCAAAAATTTTATGTATTTTTTGGTTCATTTAACATAGAACCGAACCGATTTGAAACCAACAACCGAACCGAATATTAAAAAGGTATCGATTGGATATTTAAATTTACGATTTGAAGAACCAAAACTGAACCGAATACTTAAAAGCCCAGCACTACAAAAAAATCATCAATCAAAAAAATTTTGACAGTTGAAAGAAAAAAAAAAAGACCCTCCAATCGGAGTCTGCGACAAGATCGGTCCCAAATGTTATAAACGAAAGAATGGATCTGATGATTCTACCATTTTTCTAAGAACCGCTTAATTGTCCGCATTTGACAAGGTCCAAAAAAATCTGAAATAGAATATACGCTTTTCAAAGGTTGTTCGAGCAAAGTTTTTGGACCAGTCTCTTGAATCAAATCTATTTCAGATTATACATTTCGGTTTCGAAGGTTGTTCGTGGTGGAACTCATTCTTCAAAATAGAAGTAAATTTCTGGTGGAACTCAACTCATCAGATGAAAAATTTGATAGCTAAAGAAGCCAAACTTTTTCAACTTGATGAGTAAAAGAGCAGTTCAACCAGGTTTAATGAACTAAATAAGTATTATTTAATTAGATAGATTGGTCAGCTAACATTCAAACTTAACAAAATAAGGAGTAAAATAACTTACAGTTGCAATCATTGGTTAAATGGACTTCAACTAAAAAAGTGCAATAAAATATTGTCTTTTTACAAAAGATCACATCATTTCATTGAAAAAGACATTTTGATCAAATTTTACATCCTTTCATGTGAAAATGAGTTTTGACCAAAAATCACGTTCTTTCACATGATATCTCTTTGTCGTCTATATATAGAGACTCCTTCATCCATTTTCTCTCATCCCATTTTCAAATAAAAAAAGAAACGTAAAGGTTTTCGTCTCTTAAACAGAAATAAATAAAAACACAAAACAACAAATTTCCTTTTTTTTTGTCTCGAGAGTATCGTTTGATACTAAGCTCGATCAAGCTTTGTTAAGAGTAAAGCTTAACAAAGATATCCAAAGTTGTATCCTCAGATTTTAAATCGCGGTAAGTAGTCTTACAACGAGCGATTTTAAGAATTAAAAAAAAAGTTTTGACTCGACTGTGTTTCTTAACTCATAACGTTTTAAAATCACTTTTAGGTCAACACGATTTATCGGCCCCTACAATCATAATTCTTAAAATTCATATTTACTGACCATTATAAATCGAATTCGAGTTTTATCAATTTTTCTAAAAACGTTTTTCCTAGTTCGCGATTTGTTTCAACATTTTTCAAAAGAATTACTAACATAGATTTGTGACAAAAAAAATAAATACTAACATCGATATTTTTTGGTTCTGTTTTACATATTTCAACCGAAAATACAAACATCGATACGAATGTTCATACTGATGGATAACTTGATGGGTCTGGCAATACGATCCAGACTTCGGTTCAAAAAAAATGCCTTCGTCGAAATGTCTCAGCTGCAAGCAGCAATGGCACATGACCTACTGCCTGAGAAATTCGAGGGAAAATCTTCAAGACGTGGCAAAACAAAATGCTCTTTTACATGAGAAGTTTGAACGCTGATAAATTCCTAAAGGAAGACCCACTGATCATTCCTCTTGGAAACAATGATGCCTACATACAAGTTGTTGTTGATGCTTGGAAGCATCATGACTTCATTAGTAGAGGATGGGTCTTAGGCCGCCTCATTGATCCACTATACAAAGTGTACAATTAGTAGGAAAAAAAAATTTATGGAGCTCTGGTTGGCCTTAGACAATAAGTATAAATATGACGTTGGTTGTCAGAAATTTGACGTCACGAAGTTTCTGAACTTCAAGATAGTGGACTCAAAATCCATCATGGAAAAAGTTGACGCACTGAATCTCATATGTCATGAGATTGCGGCCGAAGGGATGATGATCAATTAAATCTTACGGTGAATAGCTCTATTGAGAAGCTTTTCTGTGGGATTCATGTGTGGTCAAATGCAAATATCCCACATTGGAAAACTAGCAAAATGATTGGCTAGTATATAAGGACTCCAATTCCCAAACTAATATGAGGCCCTTTGGGATGATACCCAATAGGAAAGTCGTGTGGGCCTTTGTGGCCCAAAGTGGACAGTATCATATTAAGGGTTATGGGCTTGGTAGTAGCAGCCCAAGGAGTGGGGCATTACAAGTTGGTATCAGGCGCGATCGATTTTAGGATGGAATCAGGAGGGCCGGCTGGTATGCAACTAGGACATTGCGTTCTTTACTAGGGGTGATTTGTGGGACCCATGTGTGGTCAAATGGAAATATCCCACATTGGAAAACTAGCCAAGGGTTGGCTAATATATAAGGAGTCCAATTCCTAAATTAGTATGAGGCCTTCTTAGGTGATACCCAATAAGAAAGTCGTGCAGGCATTTGTGACCCAAAGCGGAGAGTATCATACTAAGGGTTATTGGGCTTGGTAGTAGCGGCTCAGGGAGTGGGGCGTTACAATTTTCCAAGTTGGCTAAGCTTCAAGAACTATTTGAAGCATAAGAAGAAAGTCGCTTTCAGATGTTATCATACGATTTCGAATGGAAGAGCGAAACTGTACCAAGTTCGCTACTTCTGTGCAACATACGTGATATGGCTAAAGTCCAAAGAAAGAGAAAAGGGAAACAGACGTTTCAACAAAAGTCAATTAAATAAACATCCTCAACGAACTTCAAAAAACATGTAAGAGATAAGAAGTTTAGAGGAAAGTGCCACAACTGTGGAAAGCAAGGACACAAATCAAATGTGTGTCAAAGTGCTGCTAAGGTTAAGACTAAACCTCAAGCCTACCTTACTAAAGAAGACAAGTGTGCGGTTGTCTCAAAAATCAACATGGTTGACGATAACCCGAAAGAATGGTGGTATGACATAGAGAAACCACTCGCATATGCGCTGATAAGTCTATATTAACAATTTATTAGATGAACAAATCTAAGGAGTAACTTTACACAGGAAACACAACTCACTCCAAGATTGAAGGTCGCGATAAAGTGGTTTTGAAGCTGACTTTGGTCTTTGAGCTCACTGATATACTAGGTTTTTAGCATATTTTTAGCCTTGTTTTGCATCCATTTTAGGTAGATTCGCTAGCATTTAGTCACATATATGTTGCATTTTCATACCATTTCATGTTTTAGGTGTTGAAGATGAATGAAATAAAATGAGTGATTAATTGGATGCAAAAGAGCCAAGAAGAGACTTAATATGGATCAAAACGACAAGCCTTAGAGATCGAGCAATTTGAGGATTTTACTATGGAAATATCATCATGGCATCTTAAATAATATTGTAGTCATTCATTAAAGCTTTCCAACAAACCAAGAATCACCTTAAACGCCCCAAGGAATTGCAAGATATGAACCGGCAAAGTTTTGATCCGCTAGATGCGAAGCTCCGAACCGTCAACCCCAAAGATGCATCTTTTACACCACCTTACACTACGAATCAGGAGAAGACTACTTCATCAAAGTTGTAACCCTTTGAATCAGATTTCCAGAGACATATTATACGTTTTCATAGCTTCAAAGATGAGAGAGTTATGGCCTACGAAGTTCATAGCGGTTTGGTGTACCGGTTTCGCCAAACCGGTACTTAAATTCGCGTTTTCCAGGAGCTTGCACCGGTTTGTTTTGACCGATGTAACTGACCGATGTGAATCGCCAAAGTCAACATTTTATCATTTTTTTTCAAGTTTTGACCCATTTTCAAGTGGGTTAACCCAATTGTTTTAGGGTTAACCCAAAACCCTTTTTAGAGGACTATATATATGTTTTAAACCTAATTTGTAAGACATCTTTAGATCTTAGAATCTTAGAATCTTGGAACTTTTATGAAGCTTTCATTTTTATCTTTGATCCATCTTTTAGTGAATCTTCTTCTCTAGTTTCTTTCAAGTTTTTATTGTTTTGTTCTCCAAGATCAAAGAGATCTCCTTTGGAGATTTCTCTTTGATCTTGGAGAAAATCCCTCTTTATTTAATATTTGCATCTTTCTTCTCTTTTTTATTCTTCATTTTAGGACTAGGTTTTGGTTATTGGATCTAGGCTAGATAGGATATGGATTGAGGTTGATTGATGATGATTTATGATTGTTAATGCTTGATCTTCATTCATTAGGTGATCTTAATGCTAGACTTAACTTGATCACTTGAATCTAGATCATAAGTAGTTTATTTCCCGGAAGGTGTTCGATGAAATGCTTGAACCAACTTTTGAATGCTAAATGAGGCCTAGCCAAGGGATTGTGTTAGTTAGTTTAGTGGTTGATCATGGATTAGAACTTAATGCTTTCTTTGAGTGTGACTTTTCAAGGGATTGTTTAGGTTGCATGATTAGAAAATGGATTATTACCACGGAAGTGGATTAGTCTTTAATTGGAAATCTTAGACCAAGGATTGACATTGGTTGATTATTTCATTGTTGGTTGATTGTTAATCATATCTCTTGATAGTATAAGTCCATGATCCAATGTTTTTATCTTATTTTTTTCTTTGCTTCTTGTTTATTTGCATTTTTGTTTCTTAGATTAATTACTCATATAAA
>OVBE01015942.1:0-11192 GCA_900406425.1 Iberis pinnata | reverse complement strand
CAATATTGGTAAATTTGTTGATCGTATGTCGCCTGTGTACAACTTGAGATGGGGTTCCATTGAATTTGATCTTAAAGACGACAAGTAAGTTGAATAAATACCTATTCCAAATAATTCTTTATAATAATAACAATTATATATTTTAATTTGTTTGTGTGATTAGGGGTATTCTTCTAACTTGAATTAATATCTAGGTTAAATGTTTATATTTTTATATTATTAAGATAAGTATTAGTATGTTTATATATATATATATATATATATATATGTTAAATTAATAATAACATGATATATGTTAATCGGATATTTTTAATAACTTTATATAACCTATGGACACTTACGAATGTGTATAAAATCTTTTGAAAATTAATAAAAAAATATATTTATTTCATAATTATCTGTTTGTTATATAAATAATGTTTTAATAAATATATATTATTTCGTTCGTGTCTTATATAATGAGATAGTTGGTGCATAAATTTTAAAGCTTATTTATTCTAACTCTTATCAACATATAATATTTTCGATACAAACACAATTCAATTTCGTCATGTCTTATCTTCGTCGGAAACCTGCTTCGTTTGTTCTAATTGATGCGATTGATCCACATGTTGATACTTACAAGTTAAAACTTCAGGTTATGAAGATGTGGAGAAACTGGATTAATAACAAAATAACGTCTCTAGAGTTGTCTTCTTTGATGAAGTGGTTAGTATTTCAATAGATTATTTATGTATTGTGTAATATTAATGTCTTTATTAAATATCTATTACTATATATATATATATATATATATATATGTTGATTGATTAATAAATTGTTGCTCAGGGTACTCGGATATATGCATCCATTGAAGAAGATTTGGTTAAGAAATATGAAAAAAGTTTAGAAGAGGGTCGTCAAATTATTCTTAGCAATTTTCGTTGATTATACTTTAGATTACAAGACAACTATTTTAACATATAATATTGCGTTTTATCGTACGACCGTTGTAAAATCTTGTGAAGATTTTCCGGTTAGTGTACCAAACAAATATCTTGTGAACTTTTCTGTTGTTTTATCTAGGAAATTGGATCTGACTATTTTTATAGGTAATATTTAATTACGTAAAAATGTATTATATGAATTGTTTATTTACTAATGTAAATATTATTTAAAATTAATTTGTAATTTACATATACAGATGTTATCGGTCAAATTATTGGCGTTGGTCCGTTAGAAGTAATTTAAACTAAAGGCAGACCTAATTCAAATATTAATGTCTATTTGCGTGATTTATCATAAGTTTTCATGTTATGTTATTAGCTTATTACTATTGTATTAATATCATTTTTTAGATAATTTAATTTTTTTAAAAAACGGTGATATTCGATTGACTTGCACTTTATGAGGTGATTATGCAAAAAAATTTCTTCTCATATTAATAATAATAAAGAACATGTCGTTGTCTGTGTTATCAATTTAACATGCGTTAAAGAATGGAGAGACAATAGAAGTATATCAAATACATTCAATTCCTCTAAAATATTAATAAATCCAAAAATTGGAGAGAAGTTGGTGAATTTATATCATTGTAAGTTGTTTTATTTATTATTACATATGTTTCAGTATTACATTCTTTTATATAATAGATGTATGCGATTTGATATGTTGAAATTTTATATTTTTTATATAAGGTTACCACGTGATGGTGTAGTTATTTCATAATATAACGAGAGTAATGTTGTTAGTTCACAAACTGTTTCTATGGCTGATGAATTTTTGTTAATAATACATAGAAGATTTTTTTCAGATGTCATTCAAACAACCCAAGTATTTGTGTATATACTTTAATATATATGAAGTTTATTTGTTTATATAATTTTAATTTGTTTGATTTTATTTAGATTGGAAAATATGTCATACTTGCGACCATTGGTTCTATTGAATCAATTGGAAGTTGTCTTAAATGATATTACATATCATGCAAAAAATGTGACAAAAAGTTCAACCATTTGAGGAAGTGTCTAGATATGATGGTCCGCCGCTTTATTTTTGCTCTAATTGTGACAAAAAGTGTCAAATGTTGTTGGCAGATATATTTTACTTATAATATGTTATTAGTTATTTTCTTAATATTGTATGATAATATTTATGTTGATAAGCTATATGTATTGTGGTGTAACTAATTTTGATATTATATTTTTACGATTTTTAAAATTTTCTGTATTTCGTATATGCTAAAATGTAATTAATTTTCGTATACAAGTATCGAATTATTTTCTCGGTGTTAGACATGAACGGTGGAAAAGCCAAGTTCATCATATTTGATAGTGTTGCTGAAATTTTTTTACAACGATCAGCTGCTGAATTAGCTGACGAAGTTGCTCAAGTAACTGTAAAATTTGTTAATGAAAGACTTAATTAATAATTAAATATCTATATTGTTCTATATATTATAACAACTCATTTATACTCTGCATGAAGATCCATCGGTTTTGCCTTCTTCCTTGAGTGATCTGATTGGGAAGGATTTATTATTTAAAATTGGAGTTTCTTCTGATACTTTGAAAAGTAGACGTCCTACATACATTATTGACTTGATTTGCAATGACCAGGATATTGTTCATATATAAAATATTAACATTTGTTATTTCTATATATTTAAAATGTTTCGGGAAGAAGTTGAAAAATCAAAGAGGAAATTTTCACGTATTGAAGACGAAGATAGGAAATCTAATGGTGATTTTAAAAAATCTAAATAAGTTTCTTTTATAATTGAATAATTTTCTTTGTTTTAAACTTTTTCTGATTAATACATTAAGTTATTTTATTTCAGTTAATTGTTATTATTAATTTATCGCATATGCATTGGTGTGCCTTATTATTATCGATAATCATAATTAAATATTGATTTTGTGTTTAATTGCAATAATATTAGATGAATATAATGTATATAAAACTGTTACAAATTCATATATCATATTACATTGTATTACCTCAAATCGTCAGTAATAAATTTTGATAAATTTATGTTGATAATTTTAACCAAATTTAGTATATTAATTATATTATTTATTATGTATAATTATACCAAAATTATATGGTAAATAATATAAACTATTGCTATAATATAGTTCTTAATATATTTTTATATTTGATTATAACATTGTTTTATTCATATTAATTATCACAAATTAATATTTTTGATTATGTTGAGTTTTATTAAAAATATTAATGCATTATTTATTATTTTGATTTGATAAGTTAA
Organism: Iberis pinnata; assembly: GCA_900406425.1. Classification (NCBI taxonomy): domain Eukaryota; kingdom Viridiplantae; phylum Streptophyta; class Magnoliopsida; order Brassicales; family Brassicaceae; genus Iberis; species Iberis pinnata. Next base: position 7,942 of record OVBE01015942.1, on the reverse strand, counting down.
TACCAACTACCCAGCTACTTATCTACTTAAAAAATTTAATTTATATCACTCAATATAAATAATAATTATATTTCATTTTTACAACAACTACTCGACGATTATCTTTTAAAAAATAGCATCTATCTTATTCAACCCTTTTCAATGGGTCCGATTAGTCATAAATATATGTATTACTATCTAGAGTTTGATTATCTAAGTACCTCATTAACTAAAAATGTTTGTATTTTATTAACGATATGAAAAGCTAAGTTTTAAATTATCTCAATCGACTCAAAAGATTCGTTATTTTGGATTTTGCAGATTGCATAATATTAAAACATTAATTCCGATTCACGATCATAAACATACCAGAATTCTGATTTTATTTTGTATTACAATATTTGAATTATATTAAAATATATAAATTATAGATATTTAATGATTTTATTGCGTCTTGATTATGTTTAATATTCTAATTATTCTAAATCTTTTATTTATTCGAAAATGTTTGAATTATCATTAGTATTATCTTTATATTTTTAATCTATATCTTATAATTATATAAATATATCGTTTATTTTTCTATGGCTTTATAAAGATGTTAGTTATTTTGTTCTCATACATCGATGTTTAATAAAGCGTTCTCATAATCTCATAACGAACGTACTTTCTGAAACCCTATAATATTATATCCGATTTATAGTGTTTTTATGTGCTATTAGTGTACACAAAATACTATTATCTGATTTTTATTATTATCGTATGATGTGTGTATTGTATAGTTTTATATTATTTTTGTGAATTGTTAGCGATTTTCGTAAGATTTTAGATTATTATTATTGTTTTATTTTATTATATGCGTTTGAAATTTGTTTGTGTATTGTTATTGTGATTTTTCTAGCTATAAAAGCCATTATTCCACATGTGTGATCTATAAGTTTTTTATTTTTATCATCGTTGTATAGTATTTTCTGACATCTATTTTTATTTTGAATTTATTTGTAGAATTATGAAGGATAAACGTTTGTCGTATGCTCGACAACCATCTAAAAACTTACGTATTGCTCCTAAACGTATGTTAATTATAATTATATGTTAATATTGTTGTCTTATTGTTTTATTATTCATGCTTACACTATGATATCTATATATTGTATTAAATATATTGTAAATAATTGAGTTTTAACAGGTCCTATATCAAAGAAAGAATTATATGCACATCCTCCACCTGCACGTTGATCTGTGTATAGTCAATATATAGATATTCCAAATTTAAGAAAACAAAGGTTTCAAGATGCAAGAAAAAAATGTATGTTAATCCTAAAAGACCGAAGAGCAAAATTGTATGATGATATAATTGGTAAGTAATTTTTATGTAAATATATTTTATATTTATTTGTGTATGTTCATGTGATATTTAAAATGTACTAAATTATTAATTATATAATATTTATTTTACGTATAATTGTGTTCTTAAACGATTTTTAATTGTGATATGTTAGAAAGATTACATGATGCTCAAATTGAAGTCAACGAGTTGATTTGCTTTGTTGCGAGCGATTCTGATCGTGAAGATGAAGCTAATAGCATCAATACTAAACACAATGATGTTGAAATAATTTTTTATGAACCTAATAAATTTATGGGGATATCAAAATCATGTATTTCGTTTTTGATACTTACAAAATTGGCTTAGTTTATATTTTTATATATTATTCATGTTATTTATTTATGTAAGCTGTTAATCGTTTTCTATAGGTTATTTTGACGATGGAGGTCTTGTGTTTATGTGTGTAGATTGTGATGCTTATATGTGGTATGGAGAGAGATCTAATAAAAAGGCTACAAAGTCACAACCATTATTCACATTATGTTGTCATAAAGAAAAAGTTAGTCTTCCTAAATTGAAAGCTCCACCAAAAACGTTGTTATCTATTTTATATAAAAACACTGAAGATGATTGCAAACATTTTAGAGAATTTATACGAGCGTATAATATGATGTTTTCTTTTACGTCTTTGGGTGGTAAAGTAAACCATCACGTGAACGATGGAAAATGTCCTTATCTATTTCAATTATGCGGTAAAAAATTATCATTTGATGGGTGATTTGCTACCTGGTCCGGGTCAAGATCCAGCTTTTTTACAACTTTACATACACGATACTATAAACGAAGCGTCGAATAAGATTAAAGCTTCGGTAAATATTTAGCAATTTATCATTAATATCTAAAATTTAACATCACAAATATTTTTTAATAATGATTGAATGTTGTAACTTTTTTTTGTTCTCTTTGCAGAAAGACCAGTAAANTCTGTTAGAGAACGGTTTGAAACTGACGTTTGTGTTGAAGGAGTTCGATTAGTGTTAACGAGTAACAGGAGTACTGATGGACGAACTCATAATCTTCCCACCGAGGATGATGTTGCTGCTCTAATTCCCGGTGATTTCCAGATAGCTTTGGTTGCTCGTGACATTATAATAGAAACTAGATCGGGTAATTTTCAAAAGAATCAATGAGTTGCATCCAGCGTATTTAGCTTTGCAATACCCGTTGCTTTTTCCGTATGGTGAAGATGGGTTCCGTCTAGGTATAAATATCGGATATATTGATACAACAGGACGAAAGAGGTTTAACGTTACCATGCGAGAATTTTTCGCTTACCGTATCCAAGAGAGAATGGGTGAAGCTCCAACGATAATGATGTCTGGAAGATTGTATCAGCAACTTTTAGTCGATGCATATACAATGATTGAATCGAACAGGTTGCGCTATATCTGGTTCAATCAAAAAGATTTAAGATCTGAAAATTATGATAAAATTTTTGATTCAGCTAATCAAGGTGAATGTCTAATATCTGACAAAGGAAAGCGTGTTATTATACATGCGACATTTACTGGTAGTTCGAGATATATGATGCAATATTATTTAGACGCAATGACTATTTGCAAACATTATGGTTTTCCTGATTTTTTTATTACAATCACTTGTAATCCTAAATGGCCGAAAATAACAAGATATCTCGAAAAACATAATTTAAAGACTGAAGATCGACCAGATATATGTTGCAGAGTTTTTAAAATAAAACTCGACAATCTTGTGCACGAATTGACAGATGAAGGTACCCTTGGATCGGTTAATGCAGGTATTTATTTATTTATTTATTTATTTTGTATATATTTTCGCGCGGTTTTATATTGTGTTTTATCGACTAATTGTGTATTAATATTTTTAACAGTTATTTTTTTTTTGATGACCCTGGTATCCGGAGCCCCGAAGAACTCTGACTAAGCCTAAAGCGTCCGCAGTCGCCAAGGGTATCCAGGAGGGCCGCCGAAATTCACCCCATGTTAATTAACAGTTATGTATACTATAGAATTTCAAAAAAAGAGGATTACCACATGTCCATATGGTGATTTTTTTGAAACCTGATTCACAACTATCTACCGGAGATGATATTGATAAATTTATAAGTGCGGAGATACCAAATAAAGATCTTGAGCCTCATTTGTATGAGGTAGTTGGTGATCTAATGATTCATGGTCCACGTGGAAAAGCTAATAAAAATAGTGTATGTATGTAAGACGGACAATGCACCAAATTTTTTCCTAAACCATACAATGCGTTTACCAAGATTGATGGTGGTGGATTTCCTATCTATAGACGTCGAGATGATGGAAGGTTCATTCAAAAGAAGGGATTCAATTGTGATAATAGATATGTTGTCCCATACAACAAAGATTTGTCTACCCGTTATCGTGCTCATATCAACGTCGAATGGTGTAATCAGACTCGTGGTATCAAATATTTTTTTAAATACATTCATAAAGGACCTGATTTTGCGCGAGCATCTATAGAGAATGATGGACAAGATATTGCTAATATTGACGAGGTCAAGAAATACTTCAATTTTAGGTATGTGTCTAATATACGAAAATTTATTTAATTAATCAAATTTTTTTTATTATGCGTCAACGGTATTTAAATTGTTTATGTTTTAAATCGAACTTTGTTTGATAATTTGTATATTGTATTGATTAAAATTTAATCAAAATTATGACATTATGCAGATATATTTCTGCATGTGAATCAACGTGGAAGATGTTTGCTTTTCCTACGCAATATCGTACTATATCCGTCATGAAACTGTCTTTCCATTCACCTGATTAGCAATTGGTCGTTTACAATGAAGATGATCCCATAGAAGAAATATTAAATCGTAAGTCGGTTAGTACTTCTAAATTCATATCTTGGGTTGATTGTAATCGAATCTATCCAGAAGGTAGAACACTTACCTATTCAGATTTCCCAACAAAGTTTGTTTGGCATTTGAAAGAACGTGTTTGGAAACCACGATCAAGAGGTTTCGCCATTGGAAGAATCACTTATGTTCCTCCTTCATACGGAGAACTATATTATTTGAGGGTTTTATTAAACATAGTTAAAGGGCCAAAATTTTTTGAAAATATTCGTACTGTCAATGGCACTATATACCCCACTTTTAGGGATGCGTGTTACGCGTTAGGATTAATGGATTACGATAAAGAGTACGTAGAAGCTATTAAAGAAGCGAGTGGTTGGGCTACATGTAAATATTTAAGAAAACTCTTTGCAATCATGTTACTATCGAACAGTGTTTCTGCTCTGATGAATGTTTGGAGTGAGACATGAGAAATATTATCGGAAGATATATTACATATGCAAAGGAATAAAACCAAAAATAGAGGTAAATAATTATAAAATTTTGTTATCTAAGTTTTATAATATTTCTTATTGATAAATTATTAATTATTTTATTTCCTTTATATTTTCAGATCTGATTTTGAGCGATGATCAAATTAAGATTTATATTCTAATGGAAATAAATGAATTATTACGTGTTAATGGAGTATCTTTGTCTGATTGCAATATGCCGATAGACCATGAATTGTTAGTCGACGACCAATTCAATCCATTTATTTCTGATGAGTTAAATTATGATCGTTCTGAGATGCGTCTTCTACATGCAAATTTGATATCTACCGTGACCGATGAAAAATGTTTGATTTATGAAGAGATTCTAAAAGCAATAACGAACAATTCGGGGCGTATGTTTTTTTGTCTTTGGATTTGGCGGTACCGGAAAAACATATTTGTGGAAATTACTTGGTTTTTATATTCAGTCAGAAGGTCTAATTGTTCTAAATATTGCATCGAGTGGGATTGCAGCGTTGTTGTTAACAGGTGGTAGAACAGCTCATTCTAGGTTTGGAATACCTATCGTAGTGAATGAGTTTACAATGTGTTCTTTTGATGCTGGATCAAAACTTGCAGAATTAATTAAAGAAACCAGTTTAGTTATTTGGGATGAAGCTCTTATGATGAGTAAACATTGTTTTGAGACGCTAGATAGAATTATGCGTTATGTTCTTAAATGTGATAAACCTTTCGGAGGTAAGGTTGTAGTGTTCGGAGGAGACTTTAGGCAGATTTTACCTGTTATTACTAATGGTGGACGTGTTGAAACTGTTATGGCTGCTCTGAATTCGTCGAAATTATGGGCTAATTGTAAGGTACTTGAACTTATCAAGAATATGCGACTTGTTTCTGGTGCAAACGATCGTGAATCTTTGGATATTGAGTCGTTCTCCAAATGGATTCTTGACATAGGTGATGGGAAGATCGGCAAAGATGAGTCTGAGATTGATATTCTTGAAGATTTGCTTATTACTGAATGTGTTAATCCTATCGAAACTATTGTATGAGAAGTTTATGGAGACACATTCTCTGAACAACGTGATCCAATGTTCTATCAACAACGAGCTATATTAAGTCCAACAAACCAGGATGTCGACAATATTAATGAGTATATGCTATCACAATTATCCGGTAATGTTTCTTTTTAATATTTTTAATCGATTATTTATGTTATTGTGTATTATTATGTCTACAATTTCGTATATGGTATATCGATATGTGTTTTCGGTTTTAATTATAACAATATGTTCATAATATTTTATGTTACAAAATATGTTATTATCAATAAAACACTTAATAAATTATTTATATAATATGTGAATTATTTGAAAAGTGAATATCACACATGATTCAATTAATTACAATATATTAAATAATTTTTTATCGATACATGTTCATATTATATTTTTATAATTTTTTATTTTTATTTTTTATTTTGTCTTATTTTTATAGGTAAACATATGTGTTATTTGAGTTCTGATGCAATCGAAAAATCAGACACTGGTAAATATGATGAAATAACATACTCTCAGGAATTCCTAAATAGTATTAAAGTTTCGGGTTTGCCAAATCATGAGTTGATATTGAAGATAGGTGCACCGATAATGCTACTTAGGAATATTGATCCGAAAGGTGGTTTATGCAATGAAACTAGATTAATAATAACACAACTTTGTGATCATGTTATAGAAGCAAAACTCATTACAGGTGAAAACATTGGTGATAAAGTTTTGATACCACGTAGGTTTGTATCTCCACCAGAAGCACGTTTTCCTTTTAGGATGAGAAGGCGACAATTCACAATCGCTATTGCTTTCGCCATGACGATTAATAAAAGTCAAGGTAAAACATTAAAATGGGTTGGTGTTTATTTACCAAAACCTGTATTTACGCATGGTCAATTGTATGTTGCTTTATCTAGGGTAACATCAAGAAAGGGGCTGAAGATTCTGATAACAGACAGTGATGGAAAACCATGTAAAAAGACGAATAATGTTGTCTACACAGAAGTTTTCCAGAACGTGTAGAAGTTTTTTTACTTATTATTTTTAAAGTTTTTGTGTTTACAAACTATTTCTATATATTTTAATATTATTCTGAATTTTTGTTTTTATTATTAATCTATCTATTAATATTACATTATTCGCTGAAAATATATAGGTATATGTCGTTAATTATTTTATATATTATCATAATTGTGTAATTATATATTTAAATATATTAAATTGTTGATATTATGTTAATAAAATAAGTATTATTTTGTGATATACATTATAATATATTTATAAAACAATAAATTAAACGTTATCAAAAATATAAACCGATATTTGTATGAAAATATTACTAAACTAAATACTGGAAATCATAATAGTAATCGATATATCATATACACGTCGTATTTATTACATCCTATTATAAAATATTTGTTATCTTTTTTAAAATTCTCGACAAATATTGATTTTTACAAAACTTAATAAACTCATATAATATATATAGATATGAGATGTATGTATATTATATGCGTATATACAAAATTTATGTGATATCAATTATTAAAATTTATATTATACGGCTATTATCATATTTAATACAAAAAATAACAATAATATATATGTTAATATATATAATGTATATACAAATCTTTTAAGATTTATATAAATCCCTAAAATATAGGACGTATCAATTGCTAATGTTTTCAATTTAATATTTTTACATATTATGTTATTAAAATTGTATTTAATTAATTGTTTTTGTTTGTTATTTGATATTTTCAAAGTGTAAAGTATTTTATAATAATTCTTTGATACATAAAGTGTAAATTATAAATGTTAAAACTTTGTAACTATTATAAAATATAATTTAAATTATATTAGGTAGTGACCCGCGCAATGCACGGGGTAAATTTTTCTTTTTTATATATTCGAAATTTGGTTAAGTTATTAATTATAAATGTAAAGTTTGCTTTTGTGTTTATTTGTTTGTTTTAATATGAAGTAATATGTACATTTCATTATCGTTATGTGTATAGAATGTTGGTTATAAGATTTTGCAAGACCTATTTAATAATTTCACTATTTTTCATACGACATATAAACAAACACATAAACAAACATTAAAATCGAATAAGAGAAAAAACACATATTTAAAATGAATTAAAAATAAAAAATACAAAAATCTATACTATTAAAGGGAGAGCACATTTTTGAGAGTGGTCAAAATAAAGTT
>OVBE01015941.1:0-11194 GCA_900406425.1 Iberis pinnata | reverse complement strand
TTGTGGGTCCCACCCCTTAGAACCCTCTTTAGATCTACCAATAATCATGGTCTTATAAGCTAAATTTGAAATTGTTAGACCAAGTTTACTGGATCCAACTCTTCTCAATAAAAGACATGAAACAAGACAAGATATTAGATCTTTTTTTACTTTTAATACAACCTACAATAACCTCATCAAACATCTTCTAATGACATACAAACTTCCATATCTTGAAGAGGTGTATACTCGTATATTTGACTAAAATCGCCATAATTTTTGAATGATCTTCGTTGATTATAACAAAATTATTTATTTATTGTATCTTTCGATATTCTCTAACATTTTAATAGTTCAATTACAGATTTTCGCCCGAAAATAATAATGAAAAGAGCTGAACATTTGGTGTCTACTAACGTAATCACAGTGAACATATCAGATATAATAAAAATTATTGTATCAAGAAATACATATAAACTATAATTTTTCATTACTTAAAAATATACAATGTTTTGTGAAAGATAAATTTGGTATTACTACATTTTCTTTCTTTCAGTTACATCAATTTTTTTTTTTTTAAAGTTAATGCAAATTTATTTCTCCAATTGAAAACTTTGGTTACCTATTACGCAGGGCAAATGTAAAGTTAGATGTTGCGATCAAGAATTCGAGACAATAATGCACGTATTTGATCATAACATAAAGAGAGAATCTGCATCTAAGTTTATTGACCTTGTATTACATTTGTTCATTGATATTAAATACTAGTAATTTACTAATTTTCCATACAATGAATTGATGTTTTTATATCTATTTCTTATAAATAATTATACGAAGTTAATAAATAATCAAATGAAAAAGAAAATTTTCGACCCAGTTCTAGTTTTTCTTTTGTCATACTCATCTCCACAACGGACCGGTCCAATAGTAATATTTTTTTAAAAGGATAAATAGCATTCACATAGTAAGTGATCAACTTGATCATTGTCTAATTGAGAAGCAGTAGATGTGACAACTACTATGTCACTTGTTCCTTGTTTATTCAATTCTATTTTGTAGTTAAATTATTTTTTTGAGTAATTTTTTTTTCCTATTCAACTCCATTTCTCACTACAAAATAATAATTTACTTTTTCACTTCATTTATGGAGTACTCTCCACTCTATTTTTGAGTTTAGCTATTTTATATGCAAAATGATATTTTAGTTATCATATTTTTGTATTTTCTTACTAATTTAATTACTAATTTAGTTTTTAATTATATAAAAAATTAAAATTAATAATTTAATGGATATGATAACCAAAATAATTTTAACATAAAAGTACACAATAAACACCAACATAAAATCTTAAATTTTAAAACCAAAACAATACTAGTCACTTCATTAAAGATACCCGCTATGCAATATAGTAATATATAAAAAAACACATGATTGAACTAAAATTATTGTTATGTTTTATTGATTTATGATGTAATACTATTTTAATTATATAATAAATTTTTTATTTAAATAAGAATATCATTTCTTATTATTTTTGTAAAAAAGAACATTTTAGAAAATTTATAAATATAAGATACAATTTAAAATTAATAGTAAAGTAAAAATGAAATATATATGAAATATTCTTTTAAGGAATAAGAAAATGGAATTATATTTTAGAGATACTCCAATATATATAGAACTAAAAATAAAATAGTAAGTTGGAGATTAGTTTGGTCCGGTCCAATTTAATTTCTGATTTCTCTTTAGCCTTGTGGTGGGATTGGTTGGGTTATATTAAACGGTTGGGTATGTTGTACTAGGTTCATATCCAAAGGAATAATTGGGCTTAAATATGAAAGTAGTTGCACTACGTTTTAGTTGAAGAACAATTTCAACAACAACAAAAAACCAAAACGTGCAACAAATTTTTTTCATTTACTTAGAGCGCGTTACAATTATATATTTATAGACAACGAAACATTTTTAAGATAAACCTAACAAATTCACACTTCATAACATAACTTACCCTACTTTAAAAATTGACGTCAAGGCAGCCAAACCTCTTTTATTCAGCAGAATACAACAAAGATATAACATTTTCACATCGAAATTAATATATACATATATATATATATATATATATATTTTGACGGACTCAAAAATATTATGGACTCTTGAATAAAAAATAATTTTTGGAATTTTTATATTTTATTTATATAAAAAATTATTAAATAAATCTATGTCTTAGATTTTAGTCATAAAATTTATTAAAAAGCCTTAGTAACTTTTACTCTGTTCTAAAACTGTTAATTTTACATCTCTTATAACCATTTACTATAATATATCCACTTTAATTTATAACTTGCGGGATTAAAATTAGGAGTTAGAATGTGTGTAGAATGCTTATATCATCTTTAAAAATCTTCTATAACACAAATATAAATATAATCAACATAGAACTTGTTTTTAAGTGTTTATGATGAAATTATAAATGACTGTAAATATATATAGTTTTCGTTAATCAAAGATATTCTTTTGTCTAAAAACTTTACCTTAATCTAAGTTTTAGTTATTTTGATATTTTCAATGTGCAATAATTTGATTTTAGTATAAGCAATGGTGAATTTTCTTTCATATTGTTATACATTTAGAGATTTAAACAAAAATACATTAATAATTACATCGCATAAACAAATTAGACGTAAAAAACAAATAATACAATGCTTAAATATTTTCTCAATTAGAAAAAGCAGTAATTTCTCCAACGTAAATAAAAGATGGGAGAAATACGTAAAAGTTATGTATAATTTGAAGGCAAGAACAGAGAATGTATCAATAACTTGTGCAAGTGTTATTGATCAAAGAAAATGGCTTTATAATAGCCTTTACAACCGAACTGAAAATGCAGATAAACTAGAAGTAAAAACAGGAAACAACGATTGAACAATTCAACCAACTAAGACACTTAAAACAGAGTAAACAGAGTTCCTAAATATCAGGCTTGTGGCCTTGACTTATTCGACATCATACAAATTTCTCCCATTAAACTGAAGAGCATCTTTCAATCTTCAGTTTAATCTTCAATCCGACACATTCCAAGCATCTCCCTAAGCTTCACATATTTTTCCAACTTGATAGGCTTAGTCATGATGTCTGCTATTTGATCATTTGTTCCATAGAAGATCAGCTTCATAACTCCCTCATTTGTGAAGTCTATAAAGTAATGAAATCTTACATCGATATGTTTTGTTCTTCTATGCATAACTGGATTTCTTGAGAGTTTGATTGCTGAACTGTTATCACATAAAATGTACGCACACACAACTCCAATGGCTCACAATCCTGTAAAATTCCTTTGAGTCAGACACTGTGACAAGCAGCTGAAGTTGCTGCTACATATTTTTGCTTCAGTTGATGACAATGTCACAATGCTTTGCTTTCTTGAACTCCAACTGATTGCAGCTCCATTCAGTAAGAACACATATCCAGAAGTGCTCTTTTTGTCATTCAAATCACGAGCATAATCACTATCTGTATAACCCAACAACTTCATACATGGGACTTTTTCATAAAATACTCCAACATCTATTGTTCCCTTCAGATATCTGAGCACTCTCTTTGCAATTGCCAAATGCTCCTCCTTTGGATCAGTCATAAAACGAGATATGAGACAACTACAAACATTAAGTCAGGTCTTGTTACTGTTAAGTACATGAGACAGCCAACAAGTTGTTTGTAGAATGTGCCATCAATTCCTTTTATTCCTTCCTTTGAGACAATTGTGCCTAGAACAATTGGGTTCTTTACAGAGTTACATTCCCACATATCAAACCTTTCCAAGACTTCTTTAGCATATTTCTTCTTATTTATGTGAATGCCATTACTTTCTTGATGAACTTCTACACCAAGAAAGAACTTCATTTTTCCCATATCTGTCATCTCAAACTCTTTTTGCATTGATGATTTAAACTCTTGATACATAAGCTCATCATTACCAGTGTACATTAAATCATCAACATAGAGACTTACCACAAGAACCTTTTCTCATGTCTTCATCAGAAAGAGAGTATGATCATATTCACTATGCACAAATCCTTGTCTTTTAAAATAACTTTCAATACGGCTAAAACAGGTCCTTGGAGCTTGTTTTAAGCCATATAGTGCCTCCTTTAACCGATAAACCTTCTCTTCCTCCCCTACTTTGATAAACCCTTCATGTTGATCAATGTAAACTTCTTCCTTTAGCTCACCATATAAGAAGGCACTCTTGACGTCTAACTGATACACTGTCCAACTTCTTTGAGCTGCTACTGCCAAAATGCTTCTAATTGTGTCCCAACGAGCAACAAGAGCAAACACTTCTATGTAATCCACCCCATGTGTTTGAGAGTATCCTTTTGCAACCAGACGGGCTTTGCACTTCTTTATCTTCCCTTCTTCATTGATCTTTGTCTTGTAAACCCATTTTACACCAATCTTTTTCATGTTTGGTGGCAGATCAACTAGTTCCCATGTTTGATTCTTTTCAATGCTCTGAATCTCTGCTTCCATTGCTTTTTGCCATTTTTCTTCTCTTGATGCATCAGAAAAATGTACTGGATCATCATGGCAAACATATAGAGCAAGATTCTCAGATTGTTTATTGTCTTCTGCCTCTGCATAACTCACAAAGCCTTTCATCCAAACATGTGGATTTCTAGTTCTTCTGGAAGTACTGCCTACTTCTGCTGTTGGAGTTACTGTTCTTGTAGCTTCAGGCTCAACATCAGCTGTTGATTCTTCATTTACTCCTCCAATTTCAGGTTCTACAACTTGTAATTATGTGATTTCCTCATTTTTATTTTCTTTATCAGACTCTTCTTCTTCACTGAGAACATTATCATCATTATCCCAAGCTAGGATGTTTTGTTCCACTAAATCTGAACCCCAATTCCACTTTGCATCTTCTTCAACTATCACATCTCTGCTCACTATGATCTTCTTTGTGACAGGATTGTAGAGTCTGTATGCTTTTGATTCTGTACTTACTCCAAGCAGTATACCTTGAAGCTAATCTCTACAATAATTTGAAATGTAAGCTTGATAAGAAGAAATTATTCAAATAGGAAACTAAATGGAAGAGCCAATCAATTAAATACAAAACCTGAAGCCATGGAATTGACGAAGTCCATATAAAAATACAGAGACTTGTTACAAAAAATACTTTTATATCAGTTTTACATAAAAGATTAGTAAAGAACCAGAATTAGTGACGCAGAACTAACGAAGTCCAAGAGAAGTTAACTAAAACCTGCACCCTTGTAGAAAACCTGAGTTACTTGTACGCGTAAGATCATAAGGAAGATTGGAAGACAATGAGAGTTTATGGGGTTATAATAGAGAAAAAAGAAGATGAACATTTGCATTAAAAAGTCTATAACTGTAGATGTAGCTTTGAAACGCGAAAACAAGTGGTATATGAGTTGGCAATTTATTAGTGGTTGAACAATTATGTGACAAGTACAATATGAGAAGCCAGAATGATGTACTTTTAAGATAGTACTAGGTGAAGACTCACGTAGACACGCAGGTTTATTTGTAAATGTATTTATTTTATAGTTACTTTGTTTATGATATGGTTTTTCAAATTTTATGGGTTAATCATGTTTTTTAAATGCTAATATGACAAGCTTTTAAATCTTTCGGTGTGATTCAAAATGTGAGAAGAATGTTTAACATAAGAGAGGACCCCGAAGTGATTCTAGAATTATAAAAAATCTTACATAGCTTGATAACTCAAAATGTGAGAAGAATGTTTAACATAAGAGAATACACAGAAGTGATTCAAGAATTATAAAGAATCTTACATAGTTGTTGACATAAAAAAATCTTACATAGCTTGAATATGAAAGCAAATAAGAGACTTTGTAAAAGATGTTGCCACTACATACGATTACTTCCATTTCCCTCTCACACTTTGTTCTTCAATTTACACCAAAAAACCAATTGTGGCTATGAATGTTACATGACCTTTATTCATCACCTCAAAATAAAATCACTCAGAATTGAGATTATGTAACACAAATACAAAGTGTATAAAGAAAGCTGAATTACCTACACATCTTTTTCACATGATCGATGAGTTGATCCACCTTGGGTTAGGAGCTCTGTATACTGAGCATTGTCATTAGCATCATCAACTGAGCCAGGTCTCATACCATCCCAATTGAAAAAACCACATCATACTGGTTACAAATATCTAGTATATCATCTCACTACTTGTACGTAAAGTTCTCCTTATCGTAAGCTAAGAACCATTTGGCATAAGTGGACCCTCCACGCAAGACGATCTTAGTCATACGCTTAGCTATTTAGGGAATATAACGCAGCAAAACTCTAGCATAGATTGTGAAAGAACCCCCACCTTGTTGAGCTTGCTCAATCAGAAGCTCTCTGAAAACTTCCCATCTAAGATAAAAGAATTGGTACATAAATTGGTACTCTGTTACTACAAAACTTAGGCTAATGTACTCTGCATAATCATCGCCCTTTGATTCACATATTCGATTGTCTCCTCGTCACCACCAGATTTCTCGAATTCCAAATACTTCTTGAACAAAAATTGAGGACAGATAGCACCAAATAGTTAAAATTTACAGTAATCAAATCATTTTATAATTTTTTTTTTCTTGGTGAACATAAACAATTTTTCTTGGTGTACATAATAAGGCTACGGTGTGCCTTAATCTTCTTAGGAGGTAAGCTCAAGCTATCCACTTATCCCATTTGGATCTTCTGTACATGAAAAACCCAAAATTATAAGTTAACAAAATGTGCTACAAAGATTGCAATGAACCATACATATTTTTTTTTTGAATATGATGAACTTGGTGAAGATAAAGACTCCACGTGTGTCTCATGAATATGACGACCAGTTGAGAGATCCATGATTATATCAAACTCCTCAAATTGTGTTGAACCAACTATACAACACCATTGCTTCCTTTTCCAATGACTAATCATGTCTCGATCTCATAAGCTCAACTCATCATATGTTAGCTTAATTGGAGACAACTGAAAATGAAACAAAGTACCAAATCTATGATCTTAACCAAAATCTTTATTTGCAACAGTACTAAATCAACACTTTAATCTTAAGTCCATAACTCAATCAAAAGAGGAAGAGATGAATTTACTACTCATGATTTGATTGAGAGACGAGTGGAACTACATCCTTGTTTTTTTTGTCATCTAGTTATCATTAAATATAAGGAGGAGTACGGTTAAAGCCAGCACTAAAATTTCCACCAAACAAACACAAAATTAAATACGAAAACATAGACTGAAAGATCCAAAACAGAGGACCAAAAACCAATATCAAGAGAGGAGAGCAATCTCTTCCCTAAAAGCGTCAGAGAGCCAGGAGGGAGGTCCGGTCTGAACGTAGGAGTGAAAATAGTTGGTGTCTTGGACGCTTTTAGCAATAAGGAACTGCATCCTTGTTAACCGATCTGCATTTTTTAATGTACATTTCTACATAATAACAAACTAACAAAACCCTAAGTTGACCAACGATAATACATCAATCAAGAATGAAAAAGAACTAATCGAGAAGAAGCAGAGAGGGCATATAGAGAAGAAGCAGAGAGGGCATATAGTACTATCAAATTGAAATGTGCTTTGAATTTAAGGTGCTTTTAAATTAAAAAATGCTTTGGAGTTGAAAAGTGGAAAATTTAATTTTTTTTGACCATGTTGAACGTCCATTCTTGTTTTTAGTTTTTTTAGTTTTAATTTTTAGTTTCTTTAGTTTTAATTTTTTATGTTGATGTGTCAAAATGGGGTGAGCTGATGTGTCATTCTCTTGTGAGAAAAACTCTCTTTTTATATAATAGATAGATTTATCTATGACATAAGTGGGCTCTCTGGACCGAACTCACTCTTCATGGATTGAAGATAATTCTTACAGACCGAACTACTCTCTCTTCAATTAAGTTCTAAGTGGGTTTTGGTGCAAATTGACAAGTCTAATAGCAACAAAAATACATATAAAATTTCCCTTCAAAATAGATTTTGTTTTCTTTTATCTCATCAAGAAAGAGTAATGATTAACCAGCTGGTTTACATCCAAAAGTTGGTACCATCAAAGACAACAAGAGCAAAAACTAAATCATTTGAAAGAGTTCAAAGGAAAACTCTGAACCATAACGAAAAGTTACTCGAAAGTCGGAAGACTTTGAAACCAAAAAGGAGCTCCTTGTGCAATATACGATTGTCACATTCCCTCTAAGACTACACTTTTAGCCATAAGGAAGGATAATCTATTTCTAAATCTTAGTTATTTACAATTATATATCTTTTTAAAAAAAACATTTCCTCATGCATTGGTGAAAATTTCATCCAACAGCAATAAACCCGTAGAAGCACAACAGAATTCCCACCATTATAGCAAATCTATCCTAACTTCTCACGTATAGATACATGATTCCACAAAAAGCAACTAAATGGTCTTTATATTTTAGTTACATTGTAACACTCTTTTTTATAAAACGTATTATGTTTGATGTCATCACAAACTTTTGTTGGGTTTACTATAAGTTGAAAGCCCAAGGCCCAAAACCATGTTATGGCTTAGTAGAAAACACCAAGTCTCTATTTATCGTATGTTCCACATTAAAGACGCCATCACCGTCACTCGAAATCCCTCTGCTTCTTCCTCCACTTCTATAATCTCTGAAGAATATACAACCTCCTGCCGAATCTCCGGCCTCTATCTGAACGGAGAAAGAGCAATCTTCTCCGATGAACAAAGCCACATCTCCCAATTCTCTCACTTCTTCCCATCTCTTCTCTTCTCTCTTCAGCTTATACACTCTAAACTCCACAGCAGATTTCGTTTCGCACCAAACGTGTTTCACGTACTTGTCTACAAGCAACACTTCGCCTCCGGAATATTCCACAAGATGCTTCTTGTGACCGCCTCCTCCGACTAAACCGTCAGCTAAATCCGAAACCTTGAAATTCACATCGTAAATTACGGTTTTGCCCTTATCGTCCACCACGATGCAATGCTCTCCGTATAACATTATGTCTTCGTAAATCACATTCCACGAATCATCCAAAATTCTCCATCTCTCATCGTTTCCACTTTTCAAAAACCCTAATTTCCCGCCACTGTGAATCGCCATTACCGCCGAAGCTTCCTTTGTTGACAGAATCACCACTTTTTCGGAATTCAATGACCAGAAACATGATATTTCACCACCACTGCCATTGTTTGCGTGCTCCAAACTATAAGCTCTACGAATCAATCTCACATGAAATTCCTGCAAATTGATCTTTTCCGGGAAATTTTCAGGTAAGAAACAGATTCCGTCGTTTGAGAAGAGATCCAAAACTCGCATTTTCCCAGGAGATATCTCCTGAAGCTTCACCAACCAGCTTGTAGGATTTAAAGTCTTATTATGTAAAGCTTCGAGTTTATAAACACTGCTCTGTTTTAGAATGAAGAAAGAAGAGGATGAAGTAGAAGATGACCAGAAAGGAAGATGTTTTGGATATTTATTAGACAAAATATTATTGTTGTTTTTAAACAGAGGAAGAGAGAGACGCCACGTGGCGCACACAGAACGGAGACAGAGGAGATCAAAAGTGTGTGATGAGTCGTCGTGAAGGCGATTGAAGATCAACTCAAGAAGGTCTAGAGGAAGATCGGACCATTGAGGAATGAGAAGAGAAGAATCCATGGAAATACGATTCTGTTTCTTGTGTTCTTTAGGAAATAGGATGTGACTATAAAATGGCGATGTAATGTCGTCACAATTCATCCCTGATGTTGACATAATTTCTCATTTTTTTTATTATATCTTTAATAAAATAATTCTATGGTTGTCTTTAAGGCTTAACTCTTTTAATGATTTTTTAGCTCCGCCAAGACTTAGTGAAGTGGCTACGGTTTCTTCCATACACAAAAATTTTCGCCATACCTCAACTATATTTTACTCATAAATAGAGGTGAGCCTGAATGCTATGAAAAAACAATGGGAGTTGATGAATCAATTAAGTGGGAGGTGGCAATGAAAAAGAGATGGACTCGCTAATGTCGAATCATATGTGGGAGTTAGTCGAGTTACCTAAGGAGAAGAAGAAATTGCACAATAAGACGGTTTACCGAATTGCAATGCCACGAATGTGACGGGTTTGGACACTTTAGAAGTGAATGTTCTCTTGCTAAAAGAAAATAACTCAAGTGCATCGAATGTAAAGGATTTGGACATACAAGGAATGAGTGTCTTAGTTCTTTGAAGAAGACTGGTAAATCTCTTCTTTGTTTCAGTGACACTGAGACAGATGGAGATGAAGAGGAAGAAGAGTTAATGTTAAACTTTGTTGCCCTTGTGTCACACACAGATCCGATTGTGGAAACAGAATCGTCCGAAGAAGAATCTGATGAAGAACATATCGATCCCAAAGTAGAGATCAAGAGTATGTATGACAAATGTGTTATGCTGAGCAATGAAAATCTCTTGATGATAAAAGAGAAAGCTATGATGAAGGCTCAACTAAACATACTTGAGATGGAACGGAGTGATAGTGTCAAGAATGAATCAAAAGATGAGCAAGTGTCAGTAAAAGAAAACAGCTATGAATTTATGCAACTTAAGGAAGAGTTTATTACTCATCTAAAAGAGAAACAGGAGATGAACCAGAAGTTGGAAAAGCTCTCTGAGATAGTTGAACAAGAAAGAAGGAAGCAGCAAGAACTCGAACAAAAGCTAACTGATAATCAAAAAAAATCAGAATGCTTAATAGTGGAACGAAGAGTCTTGATCATATCTTGAGCATTGGGCAGCCTCCAAAAATGAATTGGGGACTTGGTTTTCAAGGAGCAGAATCCTACTCTAATTCTGTGAACAAAGACATGTCGAATTTTGTTCCAAAGCAAGCAAAAACACCAATCAAGGAAAAAACCATTGAAGAAATGGTAGGCAAGAAAGCACAGATCAAGAGGGGATGTCACTTCTGTGGTATATCATNGGACTATGGGGGAGTGCTATATCGAACCAACAAAATTCCTTAAGGCATGGATTCCTAAGGATATTTTGTATGCAAAGAGAGAAGTGTATGAATCTATTGAAGGAAGCTATGATCCTATAACTCTGCAAAGTTACAGTGCTGTGTGTCACATAGCTGAAGCACACGCAGAAGAAGAGAATGATTCCGCTTACATCTCTGCTAAAGCTCAAGAACATG
>OVBE01015940.1:0-11194 GCA_900406425.1 Iberis pinnata | reverse complement strand
TACAGTGTTAGTCACTCTTTTATCTGGTGACATTATATTAATATCTTGTGTATATGCTTTGAATTTTCAGGTAGACATGATGCATCTATGGGAGTCACTATGTCACAATCGGTTACAGTGTGGCGCTAGATCACTCCCGTGGATTGTATTTAGGGACTTTAATGAAGTACTCGCTACTTCAGACCACTCCTCTTTCGGTTCCAGAAGTCACGTTCTTGGAATGAATCAGTTTCAGGAGTTTGTCCATGATTGTGATCTTACTGATCTAGAATGCATTGGGCCTCACTTCACCTGGTGAAATGACCAAACAACCAATCCCATAGCCAAGAAGCTTGTACATGGGATTCTCATTTTCCCCTAGCTTATGCGACATTTGAAGCTAACAGTGTTTCGGACCATGCTCGTTGCGTTGTCCACTTCTCTACCTCTTCCAACTCTATCCGTAAGCCATTTAAGTTTAATAATTTCTGGATTGATGACTCCTCTTTATTTACCATTCTCAGGTCGCATTGGCTCTCGTCTACTCCTCTTCATCATTCTTGTGTTCACTCCGGCTACTCTACATGAAGTTAAAGTCACTCAAAACCCATTTGCGCTCACTCAATACCTCTTCCTTCGGTAACCTTACCTCGCGTACCCGAGAAGAATATGAGCAGCTCCTCATTTTCCAAAATCACGTCATGTGCAACCCAACATCGACTGCGATGCAGGCAGAGGAAGATGCGGCCAGAACTTGGCGTTCATTAGCTGCTGCGGAGGAACGTCTTTACCAGCAAAAATCCCAAATCACATGGCTGAAACATGGAGATCAAAACATGGCATACTTTCATCGAGTAACGAAATCATGCACTTCACGCAATTCCATTCGACGTCTCATCCTCCCGACAGGAGTTGTAATCACTGATTCCGCTAGTATCAAGACTGAAGCTATGGATTATTTCAAGTCTTTCCTTCAAGCTTATGCGCCAACAACACCGATATCCCGGGAGGATCTCTCATCTCTTTTCACTTATCGTTGCTCTCCCGACGCTCATTCGGCTCTTCTTGCTCCAGTGTTGGCTGATGAGATTCGAGCTACTTTATTCTCCATGCCTTCTAATAAAGCTCCGGGTCCCGATGGATACACAACATAGTTCTTCAAGGTTGCATGGTCTATCATTGGTAACGACTTTGTTATTTTTGTCCAATCTTTCTTTTTGTTTGGTTTTCTCCCCTCAGGTATCAATGCCACCTTGGTTGCTCTAATACCGAAAGGTGATAATCCTCAAGCAATGAAAGATTACAGGCTAATATCATGCTGTAATGTCAACTACAAAGTCATCTCCAAAATTTTAGCTAACCGTCTCAAGATCTATCTACCCGACGCCATCGAGCCAAATCAAAGTGCCTTTGTCCAACACCGTCTACTTTTGGAGAATGTCCTTCTAGCCACGGAAGTAGTAAAAGATTACCATAAAGCCAGCATATCATCTCGCTCTACACTCAAATTGGATATCTCTAAAGCGTTTGATACCATTAACTGGAGTTTTTTAGTGTCGGTTTTGCAGGTGATGGGCCTACCAGACAGATTTATACACTGGATATACATATGCATCTCTACAACCTCATTTTCTATTATGGTTAACGGAGAACCAGCGGGTTATTTCCCGAGTTGCCATGGCATACGCCAAGGCTGTGCCCTCTGTCCTTATCTTTATGTGATTGCAAATAATGTCTTATCCACTATGCTTAACTCTGCTGCTGTATCTAGTTTATTTGGCTACCATCCTCACTGTCAATCTATTGGTCTTACTCATCTTAGTTTTGCAGATGACATTCTTATATTTTATGATGGAAAGCTAGACTCACTGAAAGGAATTATCCACGTCATGGATAGGTTTGGTTCAGCCTCAGGACTGCGCGTAAATCTGTCGAAATCATCCATCTTTCTTCCCGGTTCACCTTCCCCACCTCTTGAGCAGTATCTAGCCTCACTTCATCTATCCCGAGGATCACTACCTGTTCGTTATTTGGGTCTACCATTAACTACCAAAGGTTTGTTGGCTGTTGATTATGCCCCTCTCCTAGATCGGGTCCGTTCTCGTATCACCGCCTGGTCCGCCAAACTTCTATCTTTTGCTGGGCGTCTTCAACTCATTAACTCGGTTATCATTAGTACGGTAAAATTTTGGCAGTCTGCTTTTCGACTGCATCAAATCAATAGTATTTGTAGTAATTTTCTTTGGTCAGGTACCGGACTAACCATTCGATTTCCAAGGTATGTTGGAATGATGTATGAAGGCCAAAAGTCGAAGGAGGACTCAGCATTCGCCGTTTAGAAGACACTTCCACCATTCACGCTCTTTCTCTTGTCTGGAGATTTTTTACCAGCCCTTCCTCCTTATGGCGTGCTTGAACAAGAGAGTACCTACTCCAAAACACGACGTTTTAGGATGCATTGATAACAACCCGTGGATCTTGGATGTGGAACAAGCTCCTCAAGCTTCGTTCCACCGCCCTACCCTTCCAGCGCATGTCAATCTCTGATGGCGCTTCTACATCTTTCTGGTTTGATCCATGGACTTCCTTTGGTTCTTTGATTAATCTATTTGGTGATGCAGGTATTCGAGAATTAGGTATTCCTCCTCTGGAAAAGGTTAGGGATGCAACTTCATCAAATCAATGGTGTATTCGTAGATCACGGATCCCGCGATTTCAAAACCCTCAAGATAGTCTCATTGCTCTTCCCTGCCCAGCACCATTAACAACTTCCGACACACCTCTTTGGCGTCATCACAACGGTGAATTTAAGGACACATTCTTGGCTTTCTCGACTTGGGAGCAGATTCGCTTGCAGTCACCTAAGCAAACATGGTCATCAATAATATGGTTTTCACAATCCATTCCTAGATATGCTTTTATCACTTGGCTTGCGGTTTTGGACAGGTTATCTACAGGTTATCTACATGTTATAGGATGTGAGCTTGGGGGCGCCAACAAGCTTGTATGCTATGTGGAGAACCAGAAGAAACACGTGATCATCTCTTCTTCGCCTGTCCATACACTTATACCATCTGGGAATCCTTCGCTAAGCCTCTCCTATCACACCGCACCAATCCGGATTGGAGCCTTACACTCACTTTGTTACAGCGTGTCTCCCTTTCATGCATAGATCGAGTCCTCCTCCGTCTTCTCTTTCAAACTACCATTTACCACCTTCGGAGAGAGCGTAACAACCGGATCCACGGAAAGCCACCTCGGCTTGTTGCTCAACTTCGCGCAATCATTACTCGTCTTATTACCGACCGAATCCAAAGTCTCCATTACAGCCCGGACTCCAAGTTTGCGAGTTTAGCTCAGCGTTGGGCGACTCTTCAAGCTCAAGCTCCTTAATTCCCTTCATGTCTGCCGCTCATCGACCTACATTTGCCTTGCACTTCTTATCAGCTCATTCATTGTTTTTTCTTTTCTGTCTCGCCTTAGCTGGGTATAAGGACTGTACTCTTTTTCCTGGCTCTAGCTTTGTCCCACTGGATTTTCTAGAGTCAGGTTTTAACGATGCATCCTTATACCACACCACAGCGGGCTCTTTCTTTCAGTTTTTACAAACACATTGCTAGTCTAACTAGCTCCATTGTAAATATTTATTTTCTTTTTCATATATAAATTTAACATTTCATAAAAAAAAACAATCATGTAGGTGCACTTTTGCAAAAGAAATTACAATCTACCTTTTTTTTTAATCTCTCATGATATGTGTCAGATTTTTTTGTTTGTTTTCTCTTACCTTCAATCTTTAAAACCAATTAGTTGATAGTATATATATTCAAAATTTTTAAAAAATTTATACCAAAATTTTTAACTTTTTATATTATATAAATAAACACTTATTTTGTTTAATTTGGACACATAAAAACTATTTTTTAATTTTTTATTGTCCTTCAATGAAACTTTTATCTTAATGTTTAAACATTGTTCTAGTATTCTGTGTACACAATATCAATTCATTTGACGATGTTGATCAAACAATTTGTGTATGGTGTCATGATCTTGTATATAAGCCATTGTACACCAACTAAATTATCTTCATTGTTCACAACTGCATGATCATTGTCATATCTAATAATTAGCATAGTGTACACAAGCAGCGTGAATACAAAGCATTGTATACATGACGATATACACTTGATGCATGATACAAGATGTTGTACACAGACTGCATTATCATTGTGTGCATCTAATAATTAGCTTGGTGTATAAAAACATCATGTATATGACGTTATACACATGCTGAATGATACACGATATTGTACACAGACTGCATAATCATTGTGTCATGTGTGAACCATATAATTAGCATCGTATATATGACGATGTACACCGTCTGCATGATATACAAAGTTGTACACATATTGCATAATATTTGTGTATACCAAATAAGTAGTATCATGTATATAAATTGTCTTGTATACATATGTCATGGAATTTGAGTTTTATTCTGTTTCCAAATAAAAAGAAACAAATGTCTACGTATAGAATACAAAATATTAATTTGTTATAATTTTTATTTTTGTATAATACATATACTATCAAGTAAATTAATTTCAGAGATTAAAAATAAAAAATATTTTTTTCTTCATGTGGTGATCCTTGCACATCCACCTTTCCTCTCTACCTTTTATGGCAAATTAGAAAAATAAGGAAATTTTTTTTTCTGTGTCCAAAATAAATAAAACAAGTATCTATTTGTAATGAAAGTTGAAAATTTTGTCATAATTTTTTATTTTTTAAACAAATATATATACTATCAACTAATTAATTTTAAAGATTGAAGATAAAAATACTATTTTTCTCTTCTTGTGATGGAGCCTTGCACATATACCAACACAAATCAATGCATCTTCTTTCTTCTCCCCCTTTTAAGGAAAATATGGTATTTTCTCAAAGTGAAAGCGCAATAAAGTCAGGTCTGGTCCAAAGATTTTGGACACCCTAATCTAAATAAATTTTGTTTGCCCTTTGTAATGTAAAAAAAATTTGGGCCCTAAAATAAAAATAAATTAGCCCAAAATTTTTCCCACTTAGTTTTGGATCCTAAGCTCGGGCTAATGTGATCTACGCTCCGGGCCGGACCTGACAAAAGTGAAAGAATAGCACAAAGTTCACCAAAGTGAAAATATCTTGGGAGAAAGATAGGCATTAGAGTGTAATAGTTCATGAAATTGAAAACCTTGTAATAGGATACTCTAGAGAAACAATTAATTTTTGTTACGATTTATAGAAAAAAGATGATATATTATTAATTAGATATTTAAAAAAATAATTTAACTTATCATATTTAGTTCTTAAATCCTAGGGTTAAAAAATATTTAACTGATTATAAAAAATATCAATATTAGTTAAAATCTATATTTTAAGTTTATAGTTAGTATTGAAGAGAAGATATTAAGTCATTTTTAATTCAAATTATGGTTAGTATTGATGAAAAGGAATAAAATTTTCCATTCATTAATAAATTAAATCAATTTTTATTATCTAATTAAAATTTTCATTTTCAAAATTGAATTCAATTTATAAAATATTCTTCCTATTTTTTGGAATTTTAAATATTATGTTTCTGTATAATTATACATGTTGTCCGAACCTTCTAACCAGTTTACAACTCCCTCCGTTCCTGAAATGATGATGTTTTAGAATTTAGTTTTGTTTCTAAAAGGATGATGTTTTAGGTGAAAACACTTTAAAAGGAAGACATAAAGTAAAGTAAAAGTTACTTTTCTTAATCTACGTAAAAATTCTAAAACATCCTCCTTTCAGGAACGGAGGGAGTATATTGTAAGCGTAATTAGTTTCGTCAAAGCAGATTCATATGTCCATACATTAATCAAATTGTCTAAATATTAATTTTAAATTTCATGTCAAATCCAACCGACTAAGAGTCTGTGCCTCTCTGATTTTTATCGGACAAAAAGCCCTTCAATCAGTTTTTTTGTTCTTTAAAATATTTATTTACAATAGCATTCATTTTAATATGTCATATGGTAGTAAAGTTATTTTCAAAAGTGTCTTCAAATTTGATAATATAAATAGCATGAGATAAATGTTACATTATAAAATAAATGATTTTTACATTCAATTACTTTTATTAACTAAAATTCACATAATACACACTTTTACAACTATAACAATTATATCATTTTTTTTTGAAATGTTAAATTAGTTAATCAAACCCAAAAATAATATTTACAAATAGAAACTATGTCTAAGCTTATAAGAAAGAATAAAGGTAAAAGTGAAGGTAATGTGAAAATTAGAATAATTTTGGGAGACGTCTTTGCAAGTTAGTGAAGGGTGGATGTAAGATTGCCTCGCTAAAACCTAATTCTAAAAAATCATGTGGGATAAAATAATAATTATATCATTACTAAACCAATATATATGCAATTTCTCTAAAAATAAACAATGTCTTGCGAATTTTATAATTATATATTTTTATTAAATGTTCTGACTTTTAATAAGGCATAATCCCACGCACAGCATAGCATGGATAAAATCCTAGTTTGCTAATAAAAAGCATATAATAAAATTTACAAACAATAGGTTTCTCTTGAAAAAATGTTTCTTTCTAATATATGTAGATGTGACTTGGCATTATTTTCTGATAAACAACGTGTGACTTCTTAATTAATTTTTTTTTCCTTAATTAATCTTTTGCACTACACGTTCCATTTTATTTGAAATATTTTTAAACTTATTATGCACATAATAAAAATCGTTAACTTTTAAAATTTAATATTAACAGATCTTTTATCATATATAGAAATAATTCAACGAATATAAAAATAAAATGCAGAATTCAGTCATTATAATTAAGGGTTAACTTTAGTAGACTCTCCAAACTTTATACATCCAACTCATTTTCCCTATGAACTTTGTAACTCATTAGTATCCCACCCGAAATTCGACTGCTCCTTACAAGACCCCCTGAACTATTCGATCTCATCGTTTTCCCCCTCCAGCGATTAAAAACAAAAATTGTGATTAAAGCTTTAAAAAAGAGATTAAAATTGCTTTTAAAAAAGCAATTATAATTGCTTTTTTTTCGGTTAAATTTAAACCGGAATATTAATTTTATTTTAAACCAATCCCTTTTTGGTTATTAATATAAAAAAAAGTACAACTCAAATGAGTGTTCGTGGTTTCAGGAGATCACAAGATATACAATAAAAGATTATTAATATCAATAATGCTTAGACAAAGCATATAAAGACTAAACACCATGGAGACAATCACACAGCGAACCAGAGATATATTAGCTGAAATAGATATTCAGGTTGGAAGGAGGCAATCTATATTCTGCTTGTGATATCATCCACCAAGATTTTCAGCTTTGAAAGATGAATAAGTTAAGATACAATCAAAAACTCTTATCACTGACTCTTGAGTAATTCTACTAAGGAGCTGAACAAAATTGGCCAGGATGACATAAAGAAACATCTTGGGGCCTACGAAAGCACCCGAGAGATATACAACTAAGCAAGAAATATGATTAAAGATTAAAAAAATAGTTTATGATCAGAAGCTGGAAACATCTCCCATGTCTTTAATAAACATATCCTTTTAATCTTATTCTTACACAAGTAGGAGATACAAAAGTAATCGTTCTCGTTGCAAAAAATCATCACAGTTAGAAAATCAATTATGTATATCTGCAACTATAAGAAATTGATACTTACCTAGTTAATCATTTTCAGAGTCAGAACCAGATGCGTGATCAGACTGCTTGCCATCAATCTTGATATCGAGATCAAACGAATCACCATCTCTCAGGTCTTCATCTCAAAATTTGAATCAGACGAAACACCATCTCTTAGATTATCACTCTCAAAATTTTAAATCAGACGAATCACCATCTCTTAGATTATCACTCTCAAAATCCGAATCACACGAATCACCATCTCTTAGATCATCATTCTCATTTAAATATTTGGTTATTAATATCATCTAATTTTAATCGGAAAAGCAAATTTTAATCGCTTTTTTAAAAGCTTCAATCGCAATTTCGTTTTTAACCGCTGGAGGGGAGAAAACGATGAGATCGAATAGTTCAGGGGTCTTGTAAAGAGCAGTCGAAGTTCAGGTGAGATACTAATGAGTTAAAAAATTTAGAGGAAAATAAGTTGGATGTATAAAGTTTGGGGGGTCTACTAAAGTTAACCCTATAATAAAATGTGCACCTAATTTTAAATTGAAAATTGTAAAAATAATCTTATTTGAAATGAAGGAGTTACTCTCGAGAAAATATCAAATACTCCTTTTACAATATATATATATTATATATCAAATTCTCAAGATTATCCATTACGAAAAAACTGAATTTGTTGAAAATGAAAGACAGAGATTGTGAACATTATTTTTTACCTGTTAAATCTAAGCAAAGTCATGAAGTTAGTTTAGTTTTGTTTTATAACTACTGAAACATCATTATTTTTAAGAGCGTGGCATAATTGCAATTACAAAACAATAGTCGCAAATGCTGTTGCCGAGCTTTACGGCTTCGTAATCTGCTACTTGAGCTTTACTTCTCTATCAAAAGTGCTTCACTGCAATTCACCTCGCTACAAATTTTGTCAAATACTAGCAAACAAAGTACATATATTGAGCATAATATTCATTTTGTACGAGAGAAAGTTGCTACTGGACAAGTCAAAGTCCTACATAGGGAAGTTAATGATGGGTAATGGTCCAATAGATACCCATTATTCAATTTAAAATACTAAATCCAAAATTCTCCTGTTTTTTAGAAATAGTAGTAGAGTATTATGCGGACAAGTTTTTTTTAATATAAATACTATCTAGGTATACCCTAGTATCCGTGGGTTTTTTTTATTAACTGAACCACAATATTTTGACAAGCCCTAGTTTTTCTTAGTGGTTTCTAGAAGTTAAGAAAGGTTATGAGTTTATGCTTCATTTGGTTGATGGAAACGTTGGTTTTGTATATTTTTCTACTCAGTTTTGTTATTTAATTTACTCCTGCGAGAAGAGAATTTTTTTATGTTCAGAGAATCAGAGCGATGAAAAAACCAATATATAAAGTTTTATAGATTTTCTTTGTACATAGATTCATTTATATATACGTTCTTTTCACACGATGACTAGACCAATATAATTTAAAGAAGAAAGATTATTAGGTGATGAAGAAACCAATATATAAATGTTTCTTGTTAATTTCATGGCTATAGTTTCGGAACAATTTGAATATTTTTGTGTGTTTGTTAAACCTTTACAATTTAATTTTAGTCTCTTGAGTAATTTTAATAAATTAATTTTATTAAATTCGTAAGTACAACAATATTATAAACTTATAATGTATATTATAAAAATGTAAACATAATATTAAACTAAATTTTTAAAATTTAATTTAAGTTTTTAACAAAAATACTAGTTTTGTGCCAACGAAAAATGACAAAACAAAAAACCTGTTTTTAGTTAGGGTACCCATGCGTCCCTCTCTGCAATATGGTAGGTTTCGAGTTTATCCTATTGAGCTACCCATTCCAGTTTTTTAAAATTGGATATTTTCTAGGCTAGTTTAAAACGGGTTCGGATATGATAGGGTAAAAAAGTCCATTTTTACCTCCCTAGTCCTACATATCCCTTGTCCTATACAAAATGCATAAATCTTCAGTAAGGCCCTCTCAACCATGTTATTCACAAAATTTAGATACATTTTAACCGTCCGTCCAGTAGCGCTTCAATTAAGGGAGGATGATATAATATGAGGTATTTTTGTTACTATTTTGTAGATAGTTTTTTAATACTCCCTCCGTCTACAAAAGATTGATGTTTAAACTTTTTCTCTTGTATACAAAAGATTGATGTTTTGTTTGTAATTAATACATTTTTATTTTATAAAAATAAGTTTTTCCAAAAATGAACATGGAATATGTGCAAAAATAATTAATATGTATGAATAATATAAATTTCAAAGCAAGAAAAACAAGTTTTAATCCATAATGCATTTAAGGTTTCGGTTACCTAAGTAAAGATAATTGTCATAAATTAAAAAATTATATCTAATGGTTATTATCTTAATATGTGTGAAACTGGTAAAACATCACACTACAAGAAAAATTCGAAAAAATGACTAGTAAACCTGACGGATTGAAATCCGTCAGGTTTTTGTGGACATCCTGACGGAAACATGACGGATTTTGATCCGTAGGCAAAGAAACTAACGGACATAAATCCGTCAGACAATTCCTGACGAATTCCTAACGGATATATCCGTCAGAAATCCCTCACTAATTCCGTCAGGATACCCACCTGACAACATATCCGTTAATATAACTGTTGCCAACAGTTATATTCATAAATCCTGATGGATAGTCCGTCAGGATTCCGTCAATAAAATTTCTATAAAACCAGAACCCCCACACCTTCATTATTCACCATTTCACAACATATATCTTACAAAAAATGTATAATCCTCCTTATTTTCGATCATGGATGGATCGGAAAAAATAGATCCAGATACGAACCTTTTGAACAACGAGTATTCGCGTGGTGTTATGGAATTCATGGAACTAGCATGTCGACAACCTCGGGCACAGCGCACTTGTAAGTTACTATGTCCATGCTCTTTTTGTCAGAATTCGCATAATGTCAATATAGATATGGTTTGGAATCATTTGTATCTAAATGGTTTTATGCCTAGTTATAAGATTTGGTATTTGCATGGGGAAGAACATGATATTGTTGCTAGTAGTAGTGTTAGCGAATGACCTGATCTTGTTGCTAGTACTAGCGGTAGCGAACCATTGGCCGATAGGATAGAGAAACCTAGAACGGATTTAGATTATGTTGCACCTACGGTTCAAATGGTTAATGGCGTTTATAGATAGATTATAGAGACGGCTCAGCATTCATACGAAGAACCAAATTTAGAAGCACGACAGTTTTTTGATATGTTAGACGCAGCGAATCAACCATTATATAGTGGATGTAGAGATAGACATTCACCTTTATCATATTCTAGTAGGTTNTGCTAGTAGGTTGATGGGTATAAAGACAGATTATAACTTGCATGAGGATGCAGTTGACGCAATAGCAAAGTTAGTGAGAAATATCTTGCCAGAGGACAACAATGCTTCAAGTTCATATTACGAGATTCAGAAACTTGTGGTGGGGCTTGGATTGCCGTATGAGGTTA
>OVBE01015939.1:0-11194 GCA_900406425.1 Iberis pinnata | reverse complement strand
TACTAAATAGTAAAGGTGAATTACTTTTTCATTATCGTTTTTAATTTTAACATTGTAGTACTTGTTTTTCTGGATTTTTTTCTTCTTCTATTCACTTACTAATTTTTTAAGACGTTTATTTTTCATAATTAAAAAGTATGAAAAACAGAAATGATAATATTAAATAACTTATTTATATCATGAATTAAATTTAACACATGCCATAATATGATAACTTATGATTTAGATATGAGTTAAGCTCACATTAAATACATCCCAATATATATATATATATATTAATAATATAAAATAATACTTTTTGAAAATTTGGAAATGGTAAGTATCATATGATATTGTGATAATAATTAGATGAATTAGTTATGTTGAATCAATATCTATTAAATAGTAAAGATGTATGGTTTGTGTATTCTAAATGGTCCAACATTTAAAAAATCTCATGTTATTAGATAAATAATTAAATATATTTGTATTTTTCGCGGTAATGTTTTTTTAATATTAGTTCAAATTAAATTTAACACATGTCACATTAAAAGTTTGAAATTGCGTTTTAGATTTTTGTATGAATCAACAAAATCATAAAGAATTTATAAATTCTGGATGTAGTAAACAAAAATTAATAGCTACTAAAATATTTTTGCTTAATATAACAAAAACTATATTGTAGAATAAATGCAAAAAGATAAAGAAATATGTGATATTGAATAAATTTGTTTTATTACCAAGTACTCATCATGATTTTCGGATTCTTAACACAGCATATATAATAAAACCACAAAATATACAATCTTGCTAAGATCTTACATTCTTGAAAAGCATTTTAGTGTTTTTTTGTCACAGTATATTTTCTAATCAAGATGAAAATGGTGAGAAAAATTGTTTCTCTCTATAGCTAGTTATGCACATTATTTTTTATATCATTGTTTTAGTTTTTGTTTCTATTAGAGTACTTGAAGTAAAATTTAATGGGTGCAAAATGAATGTTTATTTGCTTCAAAATGTAATAACTATATATATATATATATATATATTTGCTTTCCTCAGGATTTGGAATTACTCTTATTGGTATTTCTATTTATAACATATAATTTACAATATGGAGATTCCCATACTACTTTTAGCATCAAGGATTTTACATCTAGTGGAAACATTGATCATTCTCAAGTAATTGTTTTTTCAAAATCAAATATTTTTCGCTTGTATTTTCAGTAAATAATAATTTTAATTTGATGATAGGCATTTCAAGATGCATGGAAAGCATTATGCAAATCAAATGGGAATAATGAGATAACATCTCTATTAATACATGCCAATGAATCATATACCATTCAACCACAACTGTTTGAAGGTCCTTGTGAATCTACTAATATTCATATTCAGGTATCTACTCAAAAAACATTTATGTATTTTAAGTTTCGAATATATCAAATACAATATTTTGTGTGTGTTTAAATGAGGAAAAAGATTTAAAATATTAAATATTTTTGTACAATGCAAACTTAATAAAAAAAAGAAGAAAGTTTTTGCTTGATGTTTACCTTCTAATTAATAAATAATTATTTTTATAAAGACCTTGTTCGTTTGCCAGTCGCTAGCGACAGCGATAAAATTGTGTTCGTTTGTCAGACGCTGGTCCAACGACTTATCGCAACGATTAATCACTGCGACCAGCGATTAAAAATTTTAGCCGCCAAATTTTCTAGCGTTTCATAATAGATTCAGCGACTGCTAATCGCTGCCGTTAGCGACTGACAAATGCACATAACCAGCGGCTCATAACAGCTGCAGCTAATCGCTGCCGCTAGCGACTGGCAAATGAACATGGCCAAAGATGTTTATGATTTTGTGTCCGTTTGAGAAAAAAGCACTAAACGTAAACATATGTATTTTCTAAAACAAGAAAACACAATTTTTTAGAATAAAAATAAATCTATTAAATATTAATATTAATATAAATATAAATTGTAAGAAGTAGAAATCTAGGTAGTTTTTATCGTTAGAATAGGGAAAATATATGTAGATGTCTTACAATAGGTCCTAAAATGTGTGGTTAATTTACTATATATATATATACTAGATTAGGTCCCGCGTGATACGCGGGTAAAAAAAATATATTTAAATTTACAAAAGGATAACCCAAATGATTATATATTTTAATCTAGTCAAAGTTTAGTTATTATTAGATTTTTGTAAATTATAATTATAAATATCCATAATCATCGAGTATCAAAATTATGAGAAATAATTACCGATATATTTTTTTATACATTGTATATTTTTGTTATTTTAATCTTATAATATTAATATTTTTTCTGTAGTTTCTTTTTAAAATAATAATACTCATTTCCTTTTTGTTATTCTATTATTTTAGAAAAATAAAAAACTAACAATAAAAAAGTTTTCATTAGTTTAAATACTACGTTGACACATGTCATGATCTTAATTAACAATGACACGTGTCACAATATTATTAATTATAATTTTTGCTTACGTGTCACAATCACGTTAAATGCGTTCGGTTTATAATATAATAAGATATATACGCTCGTTTATTTAAAGATTGATGGAAAGATTGAAGCGCCAAAAACGGTAGAAGAGTGCAAAGAAAGTAAATGTTGGTTATGTTTCAATAATGTAACCGGTCTTGTCCTCAGTGGCTCTGGTCTCCTTCATGCTTATGGTGAAGATTGGTGGTCCACTGTTGATCACTCTAGCCGACCAAGGGTTAGTGTTTTTCTTTTGTTTGAATTTTTAATAAATTACTAGACGTTTTAACATTACACATATATTACTAAATTTTCATAGCATAACTTCGCCAAAATTCGAGTTTTATTTTCGTTTGAACTTGAAATTTTTTTTATACGGATTAGTTAAGTTTATTTCATATGTTTTAATATAATATCATATGCAGATATCCCACGAGCTTGCATATCCATGGGTTCACCCGGATTAGTTTATTGTCCTAATGACAAAATTGTATAAAATCAAGTAGTAATGATCTCTTTTACCCAAAAAAAAAAAATGATCTAATGAAAACAATCAGAGGAGAATTCATCTTTCTTGGTTTAGGGTAGAGATTGAATTCTAAATATCATATCCATATCTTCCTAAGTTTTTCTATCTTAAAAGAGTTATATATAATTTGTATTTTCTTTTGTAGGCAGTTGCATTTAATGGAAGCAGTAACATTGTATACAATGGGATAACTCAAATGAATAGTCCAAAGAATCACATTTCAATTATTAATTGCTCAAACACAACTTTAGTAAATCTTCATATAAGCGCACCAGAAGATAGTCCAAACACTGATGGCATCGACATTTCTCTTTCAAACAATATCCATATTAACAATTTAACTATTAAAACAGGTACATACTTTATAATTAGTGTATAAAAATTAAATATTAAGTAGTTATCATATCCAAAATTGTGCAATTTTTTTGTGTGTTATGGTTTTATTAGGTGATGATTGTATTGCAATAACTGCAATGATATATTTTTTGGTTATTGTAAAGCATTTTTGTCAAGTTTTTGTTGTTGTTAAAGTCAAGTTGATTTTGTTGGAAGAATAAATTAAATACTAATTGTGTCTTTTTTTTTTTCACCAGTTGTGTCTTTTTTTAAAAACAATTGAAGTATTGGAAGCTTGGGGAGAGATGGGGGAAATGATGAGGTTGAGAACGTGAAAATAAAACATTGTAGCTTTGATGGAACTCAAAATGGTGCAAGAATCAAGACTTGGCCTGTAAGCTTTTTTTTAGAGAATTTTATTTAGATATACTTCTAATATATAGAGTAATTCCATAAAGTACCATAAAAAGTTTAAATTTCAAAAATATCATATATTTCCAAAAATTCTGAAAATATCATACATTATTAAATGTCTCAAAAAAATACCATAAACATAAAAAATGAATTTTAGAAATTTAAAATTTAAAATTTTGAGTTTATGTCACTAAATAAAGTTTATGGTTTAGTTTTGAAAATGGTAGGATTTGAATTTGGGGTTTTAAAGTTTAAATTTAAAATGTAAAGGTATTTCAAATTTTGTGGTATTTTTGGAACAAAAATATTTTTATGGTATTTTTTTAAAAAATATGATATTTTTGAAACTTTTGAGAATGCTTGGTATTTTTAGAATAAATCTAGTTTTTGTTGTATTTTTAAAACTTCCTTATATATTGTATAAAATTTTATTGCATTTTACATAAATTCTTAGGGAGGAGAAGGGTTTGCCAAAAATATTCTATATGAGAATATTACTTTGATAAATGTAAAAAACCCAATCATCATCGATCAACATTATTGTAACGGTCGTCAAAATTGTACATCAGCAACAGCAAAGGTAATTTTTCTCTTTTTTTTTGTTTTGGTAAAGAACAGCAAACGTAATTTCTCTCTGTTCAATTGTGTTTATTGGTTACATATATATATATATATATATATATTTATATATATATTAAAAAACATTAAAATGATACATATATCAAAATATATAAATTACTAGATTAGGTCATGCGTGATATGCGAGTATAAGTAAATATGGTCTAAATATGATAATCAATGTTATTATATATTTTAATCGACGTTAAAATTAAAATTTAGTTATTATTAGTTATTTTGATCTGTCATTTTTTTTGTTACAAAACCGTTAAAACTAACATCACCATATGTTGCGGTTTTTAGGTTTAAACAAACATAAAAGTGTACATATATTTTTTGTTTTTCAAATTTATATTATTAATCTTTTATATGTTACATATTTTAGTTATCTTAATCTTATAATTTATGTATAAAATTAATATTTTACTTTTGTTATTATGTAGTTATTATTTAAAAAGCAATAAATATTTCCTTTTGTTATTATTTTATTTAAAAAGAATAATAAATTAACAATAAGAAAGTTTCCATTACTTTAAAATACTATCTTGACATATGTCATAATCTTAATTAACAATGACATGTCACGATTTAGTTAATTACAATTCGCTTACGTGTCACATCCACATTAAGCGCATTTCAATATTTGCATGTGATTTATAGATATAAATACATACTAGTATTTGCATGTGGTATATAAATTTAAGTTTTAAATCCAATAATTTAAATTCAAAACCTTTAAAATTAAAATATAGCTTTTGTGATAATTTTAGAAAAGAACCATTTTAGTGATATTAAGGAACAATTGAGAGTGTTGTATTTTTGAAAAGTAATTTATTTTGTGGAATTTAGTGTATTTGTATTACCAATTAAATGAAAATAGCTCTCTTAAAAAAATAAAAAATAAAATAAAAAGCTTTCACTATACAAGTAACCTTTTACCAATGTAGTTATTAATAAAATATTTTTGAGTAAATCGGTTGGATGTGTATACATAAAAAAAAATATATTCTTTAACCGATTCAACCATATTGGTATTTTGGAAATATCATGCATGTGAAACATTAGACATTATTTTATTTTGCTAATCATATTTTTTTTAGTTGGAATAGGAAATTACAATAATTTACATGCATGCTTTTGAAATATGCAGAAAACAGTTGTGAAAATGAGTGACATTACATTTAAAAACTTTAAAGAAACATGTGAAAATGACATGACAATAAAACTAGATTGTGACCAAATAACAAGTTGTGATAACATTGTGATGGATCACACTAAGATGACTTCTTCATAAGAGAAGCCACTCTCTACGTACTGTAAATTTGCAAACACTTTGTCTCCATTGATATCAAATATGATCATGGTGAAGTATCTGAACCTCCAGCACCAAGTATCAGAATTGTGAAAAATATAGTATTAAGGTGTATCCCTATATCTAGAAATCTATTAATTCATATTCAATAAAATATATTTAATAAATTAATTAGTTAAACTTTAATTTAATTTAAAACAAAATAGATGTATTACTTATATTAGTATTAACTAAATTAAATTTGTTAATATATGTGTATATACTATTATATATTTAAAATATAAAATATTTAAATGTATAATATATACACTCCTTCCATTTATATATATCTATATAATTATAATTCTAAAAACTAATATATCAAACATATTTTAATATAATATATAAATTAAAACATATACTATTTTAATTTGATTTAAGTACTTATATACTTATTTTTCCAAAAATTAATAGTCATAAATATATATATATATATATATATATATATATATCATAATTTAAAATTATATTTTTTAAAAAATACTTATCCGGGACATCATCTACTTTGTTTTGTTTTTTAAATCTATTTATAAGTTATGCCCATTCAAAATCTAAAAGATCAAAATATTCACTATATATCTTACTTTTTATAGTGATATATATATATATATATATATAAAAGAAAATAGTGTTTATATTTATTGTCATTTGTCAAAAGAATTTCACAGTTAATTTAGTTAATTAAAAATTTGTGAATTTATTTGTTACACTATACAAACAAAAATAAAATACAAGAAATTATATGATAATTTAAAAAGTCATCAATCAAAATTTTAAATCTCCTAAAATAGCATACAATATAAAATTCATATTTCGATAGAAGACTAAAAACTATATAAACACGTTTAATTGTAAAATTTTTCTAGACTATTGATAAAATGAAGTAAATTAATGATCAAATCAATTTTAAAAAAAATTTATACATCATTATTGCTCTATAAATTAATATAATATTATAAGTTTAAACTTCGACTAAAATTGAAACTTAAACCTGTTAAGAAAAAAAAATACAATTTTCCGATATTAATTATAATTTTTTTTGTTCTTCCTTTTATTGTATCTTCTTTGTTTGTTTGCTTTCAAAAATGTCGGAAGCTCTTATTAATCTGATGAAGAACTTATTTACTTTTCCATTTTCATTGCTTGATTTAAGTATCGGTAGATCGAAATTAGAGCTGCCACTTACCGATTTGTTTCACTATCACCATTACTAGTGAGCTCAGTATCACTAGATTTAGGTTTTTCTGATTTAGATTTGGTTCTAATTCTATATTAAATTTGTGTTTCTTTGGTTTATTTACTTAGATCGAGTTAGTATTTTCTGACGTTCGTTGAAAGTTTTTGAATTTGTAGTGTGGAATGTGTTCTGTCAATGGATCGAGTTATATATATGTTCTTGGTCACTAGGAGTGGCTTAAGTCTGTGTATTGGAATGTGTTTAAACTGTCGAAGTTCCTAACGTGATTCTTTGATGCTTTTTGCAGAACTATTTGGAAGTAGAATTGGTAAGATGATTAGATTAGTTACGGTAACTGCTCCATTATATAATCATTGCTGGGGACGAGCTTTGTCTAGTTACAGAGAAAAGTTAAGAAATGCTTCTCCTTGCTGGGAACGAGCTCTATCTAGTTCCAGTTACGATTACAGTGAGAAGTTAAGAGATGGTTCTCTACGTTATATTAAGTTGGATGATGCAGTTTGTTTGTTCAATGAAATGGTAGAGTCTCGTCCTTTTCCTTCCATTGTTGATTTTAGTAGATTGTTAAGTGCAATTGCAAAGATGAAGAAGTATGATGTTGTCATCTCTCTGGGCGAGCAGATGCACAACTTGGGAATTCCGAATAATCTCTACACTTACAGTATTCTCATAAATTGCTTTTGCCACCGTTCTCAGCTATCTCTTGCTTTATCTATGATCGGGAAGATGATGAAACTCGGCTTTGAGCCTGATATTGTCACACTTAACACTCTCCTTAATGGTTTATGCCATGTTAAGAAGATTTCTGATGCAGTGGCTCTTGTTGACCAAATGGTGGAAATGGGATATAAGCCTAATACCATAACATTCACAACCCTAATACATGGGCTTTTCCTCCACAATAAAATATCAGAAGCAGCGGATTTAGTTGATCGAATGGTGAGGAAAGGCTGTCAACCAGATTTAGTTACTTATACAGTGGTTGTGAATGGATTATGTAAGAGAGGAGATATTGATTTGGCTCTAAAAGTGCTCAAGGATATGGAGGAAGGTGAAATTGAGCCTAATGTCTTAACGTACAATACGATCATTGATGGTCTTTGCAAATACAGGGACGTAGATGATGCATTCCACCTATTTAATGAAATAGAGAACAAAGGAATTTGGCCAAATGTTTATACCTACAATTCTCTCATAAGTTGTCTTTGTAATTACGGAAGGTGGAGTGATGCCTCTCGACTACTAAGTGATATGATCAAGAAGAAAATCAACCCCGACGTTATCACTTTCAACTCATTGATTGATGCATATGTGAAAGAAGGAAAACTTTTAGAGGCTGAAAAGTTGTACGAGGAGATGATCCTTAGGTCTATAGATCCTGATACTATCACTTATAACTCACTTCTCAATGGGTTTTGTATGCAAGGTCGCCTAAAAGAAGCCAAACGGATGCTTTCTTTGATGGTTAGCCAGAATTATCTGCCAGATAAAGTGACATATACCACTCTCATAAATGGATTTTGTAAGTCTAAGAGAGTAGAAGATGGCATGGAACTCTTCGACCAGATGTCTCAAAGAGGATTGGTTGGCGATACTGTAACATACAGCACTCTTATCCAAGGGTTCTTTGAAGTAGGAGATGTCGAGATGGCCCAAAAAGTATTCAAACAGATGGTTTCCGGTGGTGCACCTTGTAATATTATGACATACAACATTTTGTTAGATGGATTTTGTAATAACGGAAGGCTAGAGAAAGCATTGGTCACATTCGAAGATATGCAAAAGAATGAAATGGAACTTGATATTTTCACATATACTATTATGATCAAAGGGATGTGTAAAGCTGGTAAGATTGAAGATGGATGGGATTTGTTTTGCAGCCTGAGCTTAAAAGGACTGCAACCTAATGTTATAACCTACAATACAATGATCTCTGGATTCTGTAGGAAAGAGTTACATATGCAGGCAGATGCCTTGTTCAAGAAAATGAAAGAAAACGGACCTTTCCCAGATAGTGGTACGTATAATACACTGATTAGGACATACCTTATAAATGGTGACAAAGCCAAATCAGCAGAATTCATCAAAGAAATGAGAAGTTGTGGGTTCTCTGGAGATGCGTCAACAATAAGTTTGGTCACTAATATGTTACATGATGGGAGATTAGATAAAAGTTTTCTCGATATGCTTGCTTAAACGGTTCCCTTGAAAGCAGCTATCTGTGAGGTAATCAACTTGTTAAGTTATATTCAGTCTATAGTTAATAGGCTATGATGGTAGAATCGCAATGTGATTCCAGAGCAAAGCTAAGAATTCTCTCCTCATATAATCAGTCATTGAACAAATTGATAAATGAGTTCCACTGATTTGGTTTTGATGTTAGTGGTGTCATGTTTGAAACCTATTTAGAACGTTGAGTGTTGTGAATTTGTTCTACGATCAGTTTCTCGTTAGCACACTAAGTAAGTGAAGTTTTAGATGTCTGAATCTCTTCTTCTGATAACAAAAACATAAACTGCAGTTTTGGTGAATGCTCTTCTCTGGTTTAAGGTGCATCAGCTTTTTGTGTGTTTCTAGATGTAGATTTTGGAACTTAGGTTTTAATTACAGATTATTCAGGATAAAATGGCTAATGAGGTTCACAAAATTGTAATACTAACTTTTTCTATTAATATTGGATGATTTATAATTTATATCCAAAACTTTTTAGTGTGATTCTTGATGTTAATCTTACCAACATCTTAGTAGTTACATAGTCTAACCTTTGAAAGCTCATATTTTTAATTTGTAACTGAAATTACACACATATTTAAGCCAAAAAAAAAGATAGGATCTTGCGTAACACAAACCAAAGTTACTTGTGCTTTACATTTTCAAATCCGAAGTTACTTTAATATTAAAATATTATATCAGTGGAACCAAAAAAAAATTAAAATCACTAATACAATAACAAGAAATTTTAGTTAGAATTTTAAATTTATAAAAATCATAGGATCAAAAATGAAAGTAGATGAGATTATTTTTATTTGATTAAATCTGAAAGGGACATAAAAAGAGTTTATTTCCTATATTTATGTTACAGTAACAAAACATTTAATAATTATGTAAAATTTGAATCAAAGGAAATTATGTGGGGATCACAAAAAAAATAAAATAAAAAAATGTGGGGATCACAAATGCTGACATTTCAGACTCTATGAGGTATCTCAACGTTCCTCTCTCAATGACTTTCACCACTTTCTGAGTTATATGTAATCTCAAATTTTCCGTTGTGTTGGATCTAGAGATATTTCCTTTGATTTAGGTTCGTATATAAAAGAGTAATCACAAAAAAGGTTAGGTCGTCGACAGATCCGACGAGTTCACTATGAATAGGAAGTTTACACGTTTAGGTTCTCTCTAACTTTTCTCTAACTTCTTTCTAGAATTTGCTGACTTTTTCTATGTGGATCCTCATCTTCCTTTTAGCTAGGCCAGGCAG
This sequence comes from Iberis pinnata, assembly GCA_900406425.1. NCBI lineage: Eukaryota > Viridiplantae > Streptophyta > Magnoliopsida > Brassicales > Brassicaceae > Iberis > Iberis pinnata. The sequence continues at coordinate 784 of OVBE01015939.1, read as the reverse complement.
ATAGGATTGTGTTTTATAGACCGGCGAATCGGCCCATAAATCACTTTTCTCAAAGTCATAGGGGTAATAGGTTCATTGTTACTTCGGCGATGCCGCCGACTCGCAGCCTTAACTTTTCTGGCGTGAGTTTTCCTAGGTGGACTTGTAGTCCATTGGGCTTGTGGGCCCATATCCTACCCCTTGAATGATGTTTCTTTTTTCAAAGGCTGAAACATCTCTCTTACCAGATCTTTGGACAGTCCAGATGAGAAGCCTATTTCTTCACTAGGTCGATTTCAAAGACCGCTTCATCTTACGTTTTGATTTAATAATAATTTTATTAAATTAAATAGTAAAGATGTATGGTTTGTGGATTCTAAGACCATGATTATTGGGGGATCTTAAGAGGGTTTTAAGGGGTGGGGTCCACCCAAAAATTAAAAACTCACTCCTCTTGTCTCTAAAATTGGATATGAATCTAAAAAAATCATGGACCCCACTGACACGTGGCGGCCCACTATTGGTTAAGTATAATTTTTTTTTTTTAAGAGAAAATAAAAGTTAAGAGGTCAAATATGAGTTCTACCATTAATCATGCTCTAAATGATTCAAAATTTAAATAAACTCTCGTATTATTAGATATATATATATATATATATATATATATATTATACTAAATAAAAGAAAGATATAGAAGCATTTCCTTATAGCTACATCAGCACATTGAAATTTTCTAAATGGCTGCCAGGTAATACTGATTTTTTAAATGATCAATACATTATTTTATTGCTGCCACGTAACAACC
>OVBE01015938.1:0-11195 GCA_900406425.1 Iberis pinnata | reverse complement strand
TGGATGATGAAGAAGAACCAGAATAAAGCTTTAGAATCTGAACCAGAATTTAAAAAAACAACCCATAATGCAAAATAAGGACCATAATAAAGAGTAAACCCAGATTTTAAGAATAGATTGAAAAACCAGATTTAAAGTGAACCAGAATGAGAATAGAAGTAACCAGAATGATTTTAAGGAAGATAAAGGTGTATAGGACCTTCAAGGCTCTGATACCATGTTAAATTTCAGAAGAATATGATGAAAAACATCAAGAACAGTTTGAGAGAAAGAGAGTGACGAAAATGAAGTAATAAGAAGAAATTCTTCTCTTAATTATTAGTTTGAAGGTTTACAAGAGCTTAAATAAGCAAATACATAGCCTTGCATGATGTTGCATGGCTTAGAGAACATAAAAAGCAGAAAGCATAAAGCATACAACACATTTAATGCAAAAAAAGCTCTTTCTCTTTATGCACGTATCTCTTGACTCGTAACTCCATATTTGATGATCTTGTATCCGTTGGAAAGATAATTTCATTTCCTATAACTTTGATGAAGAACACAATTCCAAATTCGTAATGGAACCACATGTAAATTGCCAATAATTGTATGACAATGTTTCTGGCCGAAACTGAATCATTGTTCTTCAATATTCAATATCGTCTTTGTACGCATCGCATTGAGTAATCATGAGCTTTTCAAGATTGGCCGATTTGAAAAGGTAGGACATATCTGTTGTGATCCTGATAGCTTCCATGGTGGGCTTATGAGGGAATCGAGTGCCCTTAAAACCTCGTGAAAGAAGTGCAGTAACATGAGGCGACCTCGAGCGTTCTTCAGTCATCATTTGAGAAGCTCTCTCGGTGATTACTGCGTTTTTGAATTTAGTGTAGTAATCCTTCGATTCAACTCTTATTTTCTCCCCCTCCTCATATTCCGGATCCTCACTAGTGTTCTCGTCTTTGACCTCAACTCATTGTTCCTTCTTTATTTCCGAACGTTTTTTTGAATACTCAGCGTTCTTCTTAGAGTTTGTACGCTTTTCTTTTGTTGTTAGCTCTAGTTCGCATTCCATGCTATCGAGTTGAATAGCTTGTTGCTCATGCGTCTCTTAAATCGTTCCGCTGTTATCCTGGCTTTTTGTTGATTTGCTGTAAGTGCTGGAGGTTCCTCATGAATTTCTATATCGTCTATTTGGATGATTTCTCTGGTTCTGTGTAATCTCTCAGCAATTTGACGCATGTGAAGCTGCCTTTCCGTAAGTACATGATGGTTTAGGGAGATTTATGTAGAAATCTCTATATCGTCCCGAGTAGCACTAAAAGATGTTCTTCCCCTCTGGAGGCTTGCTGCTATCCTTGATCCTGTTGGTCTAGACATTGTGATCCTGAAAGAGAAAGTAGACAATTTCAGATAAGTGAGCAATCTTTCCGATAGGTTCAACAAGCATCAAGTATCAATAGCAACCAATATCAAAAATGAATTGTGATGATTAAGGCATCAATTTTAGAAGTTTTAGAACGATCCTAGCACAATTCGTGAAGGTTGGAAACCGATTTTAAAATCACTAACCAAACCCAAATTTCAGAAATCATTTCCCAGATCAAATACTTAAAAAAATCGATCTTGTAAAGACGTTAAATCTGAGTTTTAGAAAATTTAGGAACCAAAAAATTGCAAAGGTTTAGGAGTGAAACTGAATGAGGATTGTTAAGGTCTTGGTGAGAATCCTTGTAGAAGCTTGGTATCGAAAATCAATTGGAATGCAAATACTTCGGGAAAAACGATTCAAAGCAAAATATTATGTAAGTATTGAGAGTTATGAGGTAATGAAGTGAGGTAGAGTGATGAGTACTCTCTTTTATAGATGCATTGGTCAAAATTGTTGCATGGTGTTGAGGAGTGGTGTATGTAGAAGCATGTGGATATAGTTTAAAGTATTGGTATGTGGAGGAGTTTTAAAGATGGTGTATGTGGAGGGGGTTTAAAGAGGAGACAATAAGGGGGATGGAGGTGTAAGAGTTTTGTTGGGGAATCTTGGAAAGCATGGAGAGGACACTTCTTGGCATAGTGTGAGTAGTGGGCAAGTGGGTAGACAAGACTTGAAGTGAAGTGTTGAATGCTTGGCTCGAGTTTATGCATGGATGGATCGTACTCTTCCCATGGCTCGATCGATGGTTCGATCAAAATTTGGTGAGGCTCGACGTAATGCCTTGGCTCGATCATCGTTTTCCCTTCACGATCGTGTTTTCGGCATGGCTTGATGACCTTGTTGTTGGCTCGGTGAAAAATTGGTGCGGATCGATGACATGTTAATGTGGCTTGATGGCCTTGTTTCTTTGGCTCGGTCATTGGCTCAATGGAGTGCTGTCCGTGGCTCGACCAAAATTCACCTTTGGCTCGATCATAACTGAAACATGGCTCGATCAAGGCTTGATCACATGTTGATCCGACTTGATCAAAGACTTGAGTTAATATCATGCTCTTCTTTTCTCAATGCTAAATTCCCAAAACATAACTCCAAAGTCCCTAAAACACCAAAACCAAATAAAAACTGAAATGCATTAAACGAAGAACTTAAATAAAAATCGTAAAAATTTTATATGTACAAGAATAGACATGGGACTTCCTCCCAAGTGAGCTTGCTTAAAGTCTCTAAGCTTGACTTCCTGTTTTAAATTTAATGACTATGAGACGGTTCCTTAAGGAGAACCGAGGTCCCTTCTGAAATGACTTTGTCATCATTGTGCTGGTTGATTTGGTAGTTCAGCTTCGACCCTTTATCATGTTCCACAGCAAGTATGATTGCTTCACCAGACATGATTTCCTTGATTATGAAGTTTGTTGAGCATTTTGGATTCACATCCCCTAGATAGTATTTGAGCCTTGGATTGAGTAGAAACACTTGATCTCCACTCCTAATGTCCATTGATGGGGCACGAGGCTCACAACTGTTTTAAGAATGGCGAGTGCCCGAAGTTAATTTCTGAGGTTGGATATGTTCAAGTTGGTGCTCGAGCTCAGAATCCTATTTTTTTGAAATGAGAAGTTTGCTCTCGTCAGTTGCTATCCCCAGTTTTATGGTTTCTTCTATCCTTGCAGAAACTCTTGTATCTGGTTCTTTGATAACCCCAACTGCATCATGATGCTTTGAAATCTCATTTCGGTCCTTCATCAAATCATATGCCAATGAGTCACCGCTTGAGTATCCGTCCTCATGATTGTCCTCATGTTTCTCCTTGATGGAGAATAGCTGGCCTTAGATTTTAAGCTTCTTCGTTTTGCCCTTGATGTTGAAGATCATCTTTAGACTAGTCCCTAATTTCAATCTGATGCTGCCTTTCTTGACATTGATCATTGCTCCTACTGTCGCTAAGAATGGCCTTCCGAATATCAAGGGGTTCTTTGACTCTTTATCCATTTCCATCACCACAAAGTCTGTGGGTATTTCTACGTCCCCAATCTTGATGGGTAAATTTTCCAGGGTGCCAATAGGATGCCTAATGGATCTATCTGCCAACAACATAGTTGTATTATAAGCCTTGAATTCGTTGACTCCTAGCTTCTTGGCAGTGGATAAAGGCATCAAGTTAATGGATGCTCATAAATCACAAAGGCATTTGTTGAAGGTTAGGGAGCCTAGTGAGAATGGTAAAGTGAATGAACCAGGATACTCTTGCTTATCTGCTATTAAAGCATTGCATTCGACATTCAGTACCAACTCTCCTTGAGAAGTCTCTTCCTTCATGGGTTTCTCAAAGATTTCTGGATATTTTTCCATAATCTCTTTCTTGAAACGTGATGGGAATGGCAACCTTGGAACATAAGGTGGTGGAACGAAAGGTGTTGCATTCCCCTTTGAAGCAGATGGGTTATCACCAAGAACAGACTTTCCACAATATGCGGTTTCAACTACGTTTAAACTCGAATCCCCCCAACCTGAATCACACTGTCCTCAGAGAAATGAGTAGTGCAAATGGGAGTAGGAAGGTCAGTGTTACTCCTCAAGAAGATGGCATTGACATGAGCATACTCTTTTGGGTTCTGTACAAATTTTCCTGGAAGTTGACCATTTGTAGAAACAGGAGTGGAGGCAGACTTGCCTTCAAGAGCAGTAACTCTTGAGTTTAGAGTTTTGATCTTCGCATATATGGCGTTGAAAGAGGAATCCATCTTATGGTGAAGTTCACCAAACTTCTTTGATGTCTCTATGACACTATTGGCTTGATCCTGAAGAAGTTGTTGTAACATGGCCTCAATGTTGGAAGGTTGAGCTGGAGGTTGGGTAGAGGTAAAACCAGGAGGTGCACCAACTTGTTGTTGCTGCTGCTGCGGTTGCTGAAAACCACCCTGTTGTTGTTGCTTGGGAAAGAAGCCACGATTCTGAGCATAGTTGACGAATGGTTGAATAGGCTTCTGTGGTTGCGGTGGATAAACTTGGTCCCGAGGGGCTAATCTGTTGGTGTCAAAACCCCCTCAATAAGATTTTGCCTTATCTAGTGATATTGTATCTCCTAACCCATTACGTAGAAACCCCATAGAGATCATCCGAGAGGGTATTTCCACCTAAGTATATGTAGAGAGTGTTTGAATGCTCAACGCGTGATGTGATCGAGGGCGACTAAGAAACAAGTTGAGCAAGAAAAATCCGAGTCTCAACCGTTCCGGGTTCCCAGGGATAGGTCGAGATCGTGGGAAGGAGGAAGTGAAAGCTCATCGAAAAAATTGGAACAGAAGCCCGAAGTGCCCCGTAGCCGCAAAAGAAATCGGAGCCGAACCCATGAGAATAAATAGGAGAGTTAGGAAAGAGAGAATAATCTTTTTCTTCTTTCTTTTTTGGACTTTTTACTTGAGTATTTTTCTTGTACGAGAACTCAGGCGTTAGAGCAATCCTATTGATTAATACAAATCTCTGCTTCATATAAATTCGAGTTGTGTTTTTTCTTATTAAGAAGAATTCCTCATAAACATATTTATACATTTACTTTGTGGATTCTAACATCTAAACCCAGTTGTAGCTTACCCACAAAAATGAAAATATATGGTCATACAAAACGCTTAGCTTGATTTATTCAACATGATATAGAAACATGTCTCTTATTGCAATGGGTTTTGTATTTATCCATTGCAATAATTGGATCAGTCTAACATAACATGACTCAAAGCATGTAGTTTGCTCTAGGATTCGAGCCAACAACCTTTAATGGAAATGTAATATACAACGTACTCTAATAACCAGCAGAGTTATCCACTTCAACATCTTCTGAGATTTGAACATCAGATCCACCAGGAAACATAAGTATAAACCTTCGAAGTACTCTTGTCTCTGACTTCATTGACCACCTTCAAATCATATGTACATATGCTAAGTATATGCTGGTAAATTTTTGAGGTCGATTGGAAAATTAAAATGAATCATATTGTCATTAGCTAGGTAGTAAGAAAAGAAAACTTGTGTCTAGACAAATGATGGATAAAGATAGCCATTTGCAACTTAGCGAACTCAGCTCCTAGACATAGTCTAGAACCAGCACCAAAAGGAATGTAAGTCCTTGAGAGGATTGCCCCCATGTCTTTTCCCTATAGAATTTATTTCATATTTAAAATATATATGAATTTGATATCTAGCATAGGAGAAAAAAGAACTTAAAGGTCACCTTCCATCTCCATGGATTAAATGCAAAAGGGTCGTCATACTTTTCAGGATTGAAATGCACATTAGCATAGCCCATGAAGACCCAATCAGCCGGAGTTGTGTAATCACCAACTTGCAAGTCATGTTCCATTATCCTATGCACTGTCGGTGCAGTGGTTGTGATCCTAAGTGACTCATTTATCACCTTAAACAAAATACAATATTTGTTTCAACCAACTATATATATAACTCAAAACTAATTGACAACCGACTTTTTTTATATATATATATTCATGTTTTTATATCCATATAATTAAATTATATGATTTTGGCATATATTCTCACCATATGGGTGAAGGTCATATATTTATAGTCTTCCCAGGTTAGACCAACCTCCTTCTCAGTTTTACCTCTGACAATTTCTTCATGCTCTCTATGCAACTCTTGTATGACTTTAGGGTTTTGGCTTATGATCTTTATTCTAGCTGCAAGGATCCCTGGAGTTGTTTCATTAGCAACCAAAAAGAAAGTAAAGATGTACTCGATCGCATTTTCAATGCTCATCGTTTCTCGTCCTCCTTCCATTTCACCGAAAATGAGCTTGAAAAACTCTCCCAACTCCTCTCCTGATGCTCTCTTTTTCAATATCGTCTCCTTTATTAACGTCATCATTCGCTTTCTTGCCTGTTACACAAGAAAAACAAGATCCAGCACGAGAATATTGAAGGCCTTAAGAGCAAGATTATTGGTAGAACCCAAAGCTCTTTAGATTAGTTTATTAATTTATTAAGAATTAGAGAAAAATTAAGAAACTTCACTTTCTTAGGAGATTAATGGTAGTTACAAGTGATGGATCTTTAGAATAAAATAATATTATTTTTGTAATTATAATTTTTAATTGAAAAATATTTGAACATAAATTTTATAAAATATTTGAACATAAATTTTATGAAACTAACTAGTTAATGCATTAATATTTGAACATAAAACCAAAAATCGACATAGAACCGAAAATTTTGGGTATTTTTTGGTATTTTGGGTCTGAAATACCCGAAACCGATATAGAACCGAACCGAATAGTAGAAAAGTATTAATTGAGTATTCGAATTTAGGATCCGAACAACCGGAACTGAACCGAATACTAAAAAACCAAGCCCAAGAAAAAATTATGAAAAAGACCAATATCATTACGCCACGTGACGGTTTTAATACTCATTCAAAGTATCTCAAAGAAGATACGTTTCTTTCCTTTTCTTAATTTTTTATTATTATATATTTTTAAAATTCGGCTAAGATTCAGCGTTAATCTTGTCCTAAGAAGAAAACATTTCGAAAGAGGGGCTTTTGTGGTTTTTTCTGTTTAAAATAATTGTAAAGCATAAATTTCTGTGAAGAATTTTATGACCTACCACAAAAACTAGAGTTTTGGACAAATGCAATACACATGTTTTAAAAATACCTTTAAATTATTTTTATTCTTTCCAAAATACCATAAGCATATTCAAATTAATAGTTTAGAATCTAAATATTTGTATTCACTAATTAGAGCTTAGGGTTTATGTTTGAAAAGAATATAATTTACTTATGAGAATATAGAATTTGAATTTTAAATATTATTATAAATTTGTGATACTTTTAAAATAACTTTTTTATATAGTTTTTTTAAAGAAAAATTTAAATGCGTGTAGCATTTTTTGTGGTATTTTTAAAAATCCCTCTAAATCTTCTAAATTGTGTATTTTGAATAAAATACGCTAGTCAAACATATATATAATACTAGATAAACTGGAAATTTGGACTTTACTAAGAAAAGAAGTGTAAAGCATGGACCTTTCTATGAGTAGTATTTATCTAATTGTAATGTACCCTTGGCCATAGCATGCACCTATATTCTCCCAATTAGATTATTATTGCCCAAATCTTATATATAGTGCTATATGAAGTAGAAATTACATACTTTCATCATTCGATAGACACCAGTTCCGGGGATATTCCAAGAGAATTGAAACCATTCCTTTGGAAAACATCTCCAACATTGTGCAAGTTCATTGGCCGCCTTAGCTTCCATCTCCCCCATTACTTTCTTCGCAAGACATTCAATCAAGATCTGTAACATTTGCGTAATATGCATTTGAGTATTTAGTTGATTGTAATAATTAATGCAAGAGCAAGAAGAGTAGCACGAACTTATTTTTACCTTGCTTGTTGTTTCCTTGACGTCTAGAAAACCGTTGGTAGCTCCTATCTCCATGTGTTTCCTAGTCAATAGATCGATGTCGACTTGCATCATTCTCGATTTTAAGCCTTGTGAACCTAAAAACTTGGTTGTCAAGTTTCGTACATGTTTATGTGACTCTTGACTTTTTACAAACAAGTTGTTTTCCCCAAATAGTCGTGCTAAGCTCTTCGGAACACCTGGAATACGATTTGTCTTGGCTATCTCCATGTTTAGTTGAATATCAGTTGAGATTATAACTTTATTTCCAAATAAGCTTGTCCGAAAAAGTGGTCCATGTCTGTTTTATTAGTAACTAGGTAAGTTAGTAATCTGAGCGTAGCTAAGACACTATACTCCCCCATCACCCTCTTATTGTAACATATTATTCTCAAATATTGAAAAGATCGAAGTTAATTATTGTAACATATTATTCTCGACAAATACCTTTTCAGATTTTTTTCCCCAATTAAGTATTATTTTAGATTTTCATTGCAAATTTAGTTACTAGATATATAATGTAGTCTAAGGAAAAAACCAATAATCAAGTTAATTTTAAAAATAATATAAATGAGTTCTTAAAATATTTTTTTTTGATGTGTAATAAACCTTAAACCACATTTATTTAAAAACATAAGAAGTAAATATTATCAATTTAATAATATAGAAAATGATTACCTAAGTTTCTTGATCTATAATAATAATTATTATTTTTAATTATTATTATGTATAATTACTAATTTACACCGTGAAATTTCGGGTGAGATGATGGATCCGGATATTCAGAAATTTTAAGGTAATTCAGATTTGGATATGTCAAAAAATATCTAAATAGATTGCTTTGGAATTTTTCTTTTGATTTTAGTTTATTCGTGGATTTTATAAATATAATTTGTTATATTATGAAAAATTGATAAAGCTGAATCTAACTTTAACTTTAATTTATATATTTACTAATTTATAAAATTGGCATACGAGCAAATTTCAATTTGTTAGCAATCCTAGTAATACAAATTTCTCCTCCAAATTTCACTTTGCAAACCCTAATGAAACAAAAAACTAAGAAATTAAGCAAGAAAAGTTCATCTTGTGATTTTTATTTTTGTCACATTAATTTTGATATGAACTATACTGAACCGATCCAGCAATACAAACTCCATAAATATGAAAAAATCTACTCGCATAGCAAGTGGTCAAATTCATTTTCTGGTAACAAAACATAAGAGATGACACAACCATTAGACTATTTGATCTTTATAATTAATCAACAATATATATGCACAAATAATATTTTAAATGTAATATGTCACATATATACCACATAAATAACGAAATGTTTACATTAAAGAAAAATAGTAGTATTGCATAACATATGCATGTGTTTAAGCTGTTTGATACTATTCGAGTTAATTAAGTGTTCAAACCTGAGGGTTTTTTCTTTGACGAAAGTTGGAATATGAAAGGCGTCATGAAGCTTCATGAACTCGAAAGTCTCTCCGATGATTGGAAAACCCATCGAACCAGGAGGAAGTTTTCCATTACACTTTGGATTGCTCCACTTATAGATCCAGTGGCATAGCTTCACCACTATTAATGAAACTATCACAGTCAATAATACCTCATTATAAATCTCTACCATGTTTTATCAAGATGTTTGTTTTAGGGAGGGAAGCACTACTCTCTATTTATATTACTGCTCTCGGTCGAATATTTAATGACCAAGATGGGTAATTGATTAATTACGAAAAAAGTAAATACAGCTGTTTTTGCGTTTTAGATGAGAGATATACAGCAACAGCATTAATAACACATAAATTAATTAGAAAACCCAAATTACCGTAACATAAATTTATTAATTGTTTAAAACCAATTTTTTTTTATTAAAAGTTATAAAGTTGAGCTTGTTTCCAAAAATTATACTAAATTAACTATATTGAAAGTATATAGATATGTTTTAAATTTACAGCTATATTAATTTATAACAAAAGGTAATTGGAAAAATATATAACTTATTAATTATCTAAGTATTTATTTCATTTTCTGTCAACATTTAAATCAAAGAGACTTGATCCATACTCAATTTTAATAATATGGGAAGAATACATTGAATATAATTATAGTCATCTGGGGATAGGGCCGATATACCTAGATGCTAGCCCGTATTCAAGAATAGTTTGTGAAATTGCATAAAATTATAAGAATATAAATCTTAAGACTAATATCTAGAGTACAAAGAGTTTGGTTCAACTTTTGTAATTGTCAATATTTTTGTAGATTTTCGATTTTGAAATATTTTTATAATTCAATTTAGTTTAGTATTTCAAAAATTAATTATTTTAATATTTTAATAATGTTTAGAATCTCTAAAATTTAATTTTTTCGTTATTATATTTGATTTTAGTCTATAATTAAATTTTAAAATAATTTGAAATATTATTTATAATATTTTTTATTTATTGATAATTTTATGAATTTTTGTAACTTAATGTGATGACGTGGTATGATGATATGCTATTTTCATCATATCACAACATTACTTTTCTAACAATACTGGAAACAACGAGTTTTAGGGTTTGTTTTTGTAAAACTTTGTAATTTAAATGTTTAAGTACTAACGAAAAAATCTCAAAATTTGAAATACTAAAAAATATATTTTAAAAATGAAAATGCAATTTTTCCAGATCAATTATGCGTATCTTGTTTTGTAAACTTAAGCTAAATGGTACTCCATTTGCTAAATTCATGTGGAGTTCAAAAACAGGCAGAATATGTCAAATGACAAATTGAGCACCCCGAAATCTTTGGGTTTGTGATTTTTATAGTAATCTTAGAGTTTAGTTTGTCAAACAGGCACGGCGCCTAATCTTTTATCAATGACAATAAACAAGTGCCTATTATCGTAAGGTTGATATATATGCTATCGTCACGAAATGTGTAATTGTTAGGATTTTATAAATCCATAAACAATAATCTATATCAGTTTTTAATGAATAAAACATAAGTGAAAGCGTACATGATGAATCCATGTTTTTGGTTTCTGAATTAGGTAATGGATTTTCCAAAGCAGTTCCTATGTGACTTTAGATCTCTGGGGATGAGACGCAGAGAGTTTCTGTATTTTCGGCTAGGGTTGACTTGAGGACCATAACCCTCTATTTATAGAGAATCAATTTCTAGTTTGGTCCCTCTATTAATAGAGAATTTCTAATTTGGCCCCTTATCAATAATAACCCTAACACTTTATTAAATACACGTGTGACCCCAAAAATAGATCTTACAATCTCCCACTGGGTCATATGTGTATTTTGAAAAGGTGTTAGACCTTAGTGAGCTCAATATTGTCATTATTTTCAAGGCACAAAC
>OVBE01015935.1:0-11196 GCA_900406425.1 Iberis pinnata | reverse complement strand
AGCTGTTTACATAGCCTCTCTAATGGCTATCCCTTCCGCGCATAATGGTTAGAAGCAATTTTTTGACTCAATATCTCTTCCCCCATTCTTCTTCCTTGCTATCAACGCTAGACCTGCTCTTAAAGAATCCTCTTTGATTTTTTTATGTCCAAAGGCTCCAAAGTAACCATGGTGTCATCAGACTTTTCACCAATCCCACAGGTGGTAATGCCATTGCCTTTTCTATACTCCTCCATGCCTCCTTAAATGAAACACTTTCCCATATTGGTTTTTCCTTTAATGGTGCTCTCTCCCACACTTCCTGTGCAAAGCTGCATGTTGATATATTGGCTTTTTGATACTTTTTGGCATAGGTTTTGATTGCATTTTAGGTTGTTTAGCTTGCATTTAGGTCTAGAAAATTGTATTTTTGCATATTTTGGCATATTTCAGGTGTTTAAAATTTGTGGAGCTAAACTGGGATCAAATTGATGAGAAAAAGGATCAAAAAGGAGAAAAGAAGAGCATTAGGAAGAAGTATCAACCAACTTGTATCGATTGGATCAACCGATACAAGTCCTGAAGAATCAATATCAAGGAAAACCAACCGATACAGTTGGACCGAGATGCTGGTATCAGTTTGATCAGGACGATACTAGTTGCGAGGAAGCCATATCGGATAAGGAGAACCGATACACATGGACCGATACAACAGTACCGACCAATGTGTATTGATCAAGATGGTCGATCCAAACACTGAAGAATTGATACTGAACATATGTTTCGGCCATTTTGGCCGATGTTCGTCTGAGAAAGTAAAAAATCAAGTGTTGACCAAACCTTTTACCCATTTTGTTTTAGTGGGTTAACCAACTTGTTTTGGGTTAACCCAAGATTGTTAGGAGGACTATTTAAGGTTTCAAAACCTAATTTCTATCTTATACTTTTATCTTATCTTTTAAACCTTTATTCTCTTAAGGACACTTTATAATCCCTTTGAATCTTAGCTTATTTGAGCTTGATTTCTTGTTTTGATTGCTTTTATCTTATCAAATCTTCTTATAATCATGATTCAACACATCTCTAACCTTGGATTTTGTGTTTTCTCAATGATTAGTTAGTAGTTCCATGATAAGAAAATGGTTAGGTAGGTTAGGGTGATTAGGTGATGGAATATGATGTTTAGGATTTAGATTTCTGAAATCTTCATGTAGTAGATGCTCTTAATGCTAGAATTAATTTGATCACTCAAGTCTAGATCATAAGAAAAATTGTGTCCAAAAGGTGTTCGATGACATGCATGAACCCCTCGTTGCATGCTAAATGAGGCCTAACCAAGAGATTTTTGTTAGTTAGTTTAGTGATTTAGCATATATTAGATCTTAATGTTTCATAACTGTGTGATTATCCAAGAGATTATCTTAATTGCATGATTAAGGAAAAGATTAGTGTCACAAGAGTGGATTAGCTTATCTATGAGAATCTTAGACCATGGATTAGCTTGAATAATTAGCATTGAACATCATAGGATATCATTTAATCACCCGACTCAATAACCTATACTATTTGTTTAGCATTTTATCATTGAATTTAAGTTTACGTTTTAGTTGACTTTTATTAATCTATTCTAATTGTAATTGTTTAGACTAAATATGATTCTAATAGGACTAATGTGTTAAGTGCATCCCTGAATTGGATTGATCCTTAAATATTACAATGATATAAGTATACTTAAGATATTTGCTTAGACATAAGATTAAGCAAATTTTTGTTTATCACATGTAAAACATAAATGCTTACAAGTTTCAATTTCACCACAACACACTCAATTTGCAAATTGAGTCATTCCTCCTTTTTATTAAATTTTCTCATTTTTGAAGAGAATGTTGGAATAATCTCCAAAGAAACAACTTGATTTTCAGTGGAACATTTAAGTTCCGAACCTCCTTTGGCAAATCTAATTGTAATGGTTCTGTTTCATAGAGATTTTTTTATTTTCGATCTAAGGCATATCCAAATCTTGAATATTTGGATTTGTGGTGAGAAAATTAGCTACTGTATTTCCTCTATCTAGTCTTTGTTGAGTAGATTTTCTGAATTTCTGATCTTGATTGTAACTGTTCTGGCCTTGAGAACCATTATGAACATTGTTGTGTTGTCATGAATTTTGAAAACTTTGATTGTTCTGGATATTCTACTGATTCTAAGAAACTATATTATGATTATAGTTCTTGAATCCTGGTGGATAACCATGATGTTTATATTATATATTTATCATGTGTCTCTAAGTCCACAATGAGTACACAAATGTCTTTGTTTTGGCCTGAAATTGCTATTTGAAACTGCAGCTATAAAATCTTCATTCAAGGATGATTCTTGATCAAGCTGACTTGATGATGCTTGAAAAACAACTGAATTCAATTAAAGATTTTGTTTAATCATATGTTGTTGTTGTTGTTCATGTTGAATCACAAGAGTAAAAGTCTTTTCTAAATCTGGAAAAATGATCTAACATAATGATATGAGCTCTTATTTCTTCATAAGAGTCATTTAACTCAAACAGTAACTTTTGCACAATACTTTTTTAAACAATGCATGTCATTGTGTATTCAAATCACAAAACATCTTTAACACACATACTAATTCAGCAAAAGAAATGAAACTTCAAGTTTTAAATGGCTCATAAGAAAGAAAAAAATTGGGACATTAATTGGAATACTAATCATTTTAGATTCATGGTTTGAAATTGAAATTTAGGATTTTAATTATTGTTTTTATTTTATTTTTTTGGTTTCTTAACCAAGTATTATTTATGTGGCGATAGTTTAGACTACGGTATGGTCGTATGCAACCGATGAGTATGGAATTGATTTGTTCGTGCCAAATATGCTCTCTCTCTCTCTATCTATCTATATAAAATTCAACGTTGACCACACATATGTGTAAGCCCATACGTCATATTGGTCTGTAAATCAATATTTTATTTTCATAAACTTTTCATATTCACATTGTCCTTAGCGAAATTCTATTTTATATAATTCAAGTTATATTATTTTAGGTGGTTAAATATCAAGTCGTTTTATGACCCTTTTTTATTGTCTTCAATCACAAGTTTCAGATGATTTAACAATCATTTCACTCTGACATCATCATGCATGTAAGGGAAAGATTCTACAGAAAAAACAAATCTCAGATTGCGAACCCTAAAATAAATTAGAAGTAATCGTTGTATGAGTCGAACATGGACGTCTAAATAGTTGTCATTTGTTTCTAGGTGTTAATTTTGGTCATTAGCAATGGCATGATAGGTTCAGAGTCGGTTTTAAAGTCAAACATTTGCGGTTCATTTTTATTTTTAAAATTTGCGTTTAAAAATCGATCCATTTTAAAAATTTTAGTTTAAGAATCAGATCATTTTTATTTATTTTAGATTATTACTTTTGAAATCTCGGGACCAACTCTGGATAAGTTAATACTTACCCGTCAATCGAACAAGCCTGGTTCGAAGTGCGTATATTTGATCCGGACTGTTCGTTCTTTGCTCAATCATTAGCAACATTACGCTGCTAATTAGATGAGGCGCAAAACTATTCTAGTGGTCTTCTTGTGTATTGAGTATTTGGAGGTAGCCTATTTGAAATTTTTTTATATGAACAATATTATTAAAAAGATCATATCAACCCAATTGTTGTGGTGGTTGGACAAAGGATAAATATATAGTTCTTTTTTCTTTCGGAACTTGAAACGCTAATTATGTGTTATGGAACTTTTTGTTTTAAATGTTTAATATAATAATTCTATATTCTCTTGAACTTGATATGATATGAAAATTAGATGAATTCATCTGGATTACCAGTTTACCACATTTAATAAAAATAAATAAAAATTATTCTAAACTCATTTTTAAGAAGGATCTTAAATATAGTTCCAGTCATTTCTCATCTAACTAGCAAATAAAAATAATGAAATCTTGGATATACTCATATACATGTTATATTTTAAAAATAATTTAAACTATGTGAAAAATCAAAAGAAAATAATTTGTTGTTATTATTATTATTAAAATTAATAATTAATATTTATTTAAATATACATAATTTTAGGGTTTAAACTCTGCCGCTCTCAGTTGGGAGAGAACTACTTAGACCATGTCCAATGGGAGAAACCATTTGGATAACTTCAACATTTTTTATTATTATATTTTTTAACTATAAATTTTAAAGAAAAAAAAGAAACAATTCAAGAGTTGTCAAAAGAAAAAATAAAGAAAAAACAAAACATTAATTTCTCGGCCAATTATTATTCGCCATGTGTAATAAAACTTTTGAAGGATCGATGCTAAAAGTTCTGAGATAAGGAACGCATCTCTCTTCTTCAATGTACTTTTGATTTTATTATTATTATTTTTTTTAAAACTCCTAAAATCAAGCGATGGACATGTTCTTAGACACTAGGATATGACGACAAAAAAAAATATATATACATAAATATTTATTGTAAATATAGTTCAAAGTTTAATACGAAAATATCCTATAGGTAGGAGTAGGACCTCTCTTTATACTGGTCAACAGATACATGCGTGTGCGTGTCTATATATATAACAAAGATGCAGAGATTAGACATCTTTGCTGTACGGTTTGTACCCAAATCCATCTTTGATTATATATATATATATATATATAAAAAAATCATCATAATTGAATTTTTCATATATATGATGCATAGTGGGAAGAGACCTCTTTCACCGGAATCAATGGCTGGAAAAAGAGAAGAGAAAGAAAAGTTGTGTTGTTGCTCAACTTTGCCCGAGTCTGATGTGTCTGCTTTTGTCTCCGAACTCACTGATCCATCTTCGTCTTTTATCCCTCAGGGTAATCTAATCAGATCCATGAACATGGGAATGATTTTAATCTTGGATTTGAAACTGCTAATGCCTAAGTTGCAATCATCAGTTCTATATATATATATGTTTTCTCCACAATGTAATATTAGTTCAATATATTTAGAACCCAATAGTCATATTATGAAAGTCCATTGCTCAATTTTCTTAATGTTTTTGAAACATTTAATTATTAGGAAAACCTTGCTTTTAATTTCCATTGAGCCATACTATACTTATTTGCAATGGTAATGTTTTGGTTAAGATAATTGGCCTGCCTAAGTTTTTACCCCTTAAACATAAGGGGGAAAAGGTATTCAAATGATAGAACTTATAAATAAATAGTAATCCGTAATTTAGTGATTCGTGTTAGTGTAATTGATTTATTCAATATAGCAAAACTTGTTAGAAAAATTGAATTTATTTTGTATAGAAATGTCATAGGAGATATTAAAATATATAGTTATACTAATCAATTAAAAACATTGTGAAGTGAACTAACCACGATTTTCATCATGTCAACAGAACAAAGTGATTCGAGACAACGAAACTACAGAGGCGTGAGGCAAAGACCGTGGGGGAAATGGGCAGCCGAGATCCGCGACCCAAAAAGGGCGGCTCGTGTGTGGCTTGGGACTTTCGACACTGCAGAAGAAGCTGCTTTAGCTTATGATAAAGCTGCATTTGAGTTTAGAGGTCACAAGGCCAAGCTTAACTTCCCCGAACACATTCTTAACAACTCAACTCATCTCTATCCATCATCCACTACTTCCCATGATCGCATTATTGTGATGCCATTGCCATCTACATCAATTGCTCCTGACATACTTCTTGATCAGTACGGCCAATTTCAATGTTCATGTGCCAACTTATCCATGACTATGTCGCCTTTCTTTTCCTCGTTAGATCATCATCAAGGGCATAGAACAAATTTGGAGGATGCTGAAAACGTGAACAACATTAGTATGTACAAACGAAGAAAATAGCATATTAATGCTTCAAGGGTATATGTATAATATACCGGCTTTGCTTAATCTCTTTGTGGTCTATAAAGAGTCTACGGGGCTACATTTACGATCCAGATGAATGAAGAAGATTTGGATAAGAAAGAGAGATGATGCGAATCACGTTATGATCGGTGCAGCAGCTGCACCTGGTTGGCCGATGAATGAGAAGTACAAAAAGATTAGAATTTGTTCTTCGTGAACTTTCGATTACTTGGTGTGTCATATCCAATGAAACAACCGGTTTATCAAGTGTTTTTCATCACATTTGTGTGGTC
Organism: Iberis pinnata; assembly: GCA_900406425.1. Lineage (NCBI taxonomy): Eukaryota > Viridiplantae > Streptophyta > Magnoliopsida > Brassicales > Brassicaceae > Iberis > Iberis pinnata. The sequence goes on along the minus strand of OVBE01015935.1, from coordinate 5,056 downwards.
ATTCTATTGTCTGAGTTGTATTAAGTTTGTTATTTTAGTTAGTTAGGAGACTAAGATTTTATATACCTTCAATTCTAGCTACACGAGCCTAAATTGCAAAGATTCCATCGCCTTGTTATATTTAATTATTCTATATAATTGTGGGAGTAAAGATCCACTCGGATCGGATTTTTGGAAAAGGGCTCGGATCGGATATTGTTGTTGGGCTCTCTAGGCCCATCAGCTCTCTCACTATATCAATGGGCTCTCCGTCGTCATCACCGGTGAGCACTTCAGCTCTATCACTATATCAATGGGCTTTCCATCATCATCACCGGTGAGCACTTCAGCTCTCTCGTCGCCTCTCCAGAGAGCATTTCAGCTCTCTCGTCGCCTCTCCAGAGAGCATTTCAGCTCTCTGGACATCATTAACAGAGAGCACTTCAGCTCTCTGGTCATCACTCCAAAGAGCGCTTCAGCTCTCCCGTCGTCATCACCGGAGAGCACTTTAGCTCTCTCGTCGCCTCTCCAAAGAGAACTTCAGCCCTCTCACCATGTTTACAGAGAGCACTTCAGCTCTCTCACCATGTCGTTGGGATCTCTGTTAATGGGCTCTCTCAGCCCGTTAACTCGAAATGTGCTTCAGCTCTCTTTGATAATTGGGCTTCTCAAACCCATTTAAAAGATCGAGGCCCATTTAGCGAGCTGAGGAGTTTGACCAAGCACATGACGGAGTCAACATCGAGGATCGCGCCAAAGTAACTGCGGGATTGTCTAGTTACAAGGAGAATTCAAAGAGAGGATCTGCGCATTTAATGCCATAAATGCGAGCTCAGTAAGGGATCTGGGAGAGGATAAAAGGGAGATGCAGAGCTCTGGGATGGGGGTTCGAAAATCATTTGTAAAACGCTTAAGAAATCATTTTGTAACTTTCATTGAGAATTCATAAGCAATAAACACTAATTTTTCGATTTCTTTGATATTTTGGTGTGAGGCGATTTCCGCTCTCACATTTTGGCGCCGACTGTGGCGAGAGAAGATAAACATCCCGGCAAAGTAGCTGAAGAATGTTAACTCTACCCATAATAAGAATGGAAACACCCACTAACACTCAGGTCGAAAACCAGGAGAACCCAGTCGTGAACCAAGAATCCTTAGCTGAGTTGAAAGTGATGCTAGCGACGCTGGTGGCGTCTGTTGAGAAGCAGAAAGAATCAAGTGATGCGCTTATCGCACGCTTCAACAGTCATGAGTATCATGTGACGACCTGGCTCGTGTCCTTGACGAATGTCCAGTCGAATTTAGAGGTAAGTCTTGGAGCTCTTACGAACCAATTGAGAGAGCCGAGCCGATGGTTTTGGTCTCAGAGAACACAGGAGGTGGTGGTACCAGAGGCGATAGCTCTCTGGAAGCGAGCCGGAGAGCTGGCGGTTCTCAAGGTACGAACCAGAGAACTGAAGGGCCCGTGGATGCAAACCAGAGACCTGGTAATCCCGAAGGTCCGAGCCAGAGAGTTGATAACCCTGCAGGTCTGGATTCGAGTAGGAGATCTGAGGACATCCCACCCTCGCAGCGAAGAAGCGAAGGCTCTTTGGATCCGAACCGGAGAGCTGAAATCCATAGAACTCTAGGAGACACTGAAGAGCTGTACACTCCAAGCTCCATGCAGAGAGCCGAAGATAACCTCGGAAGAAGTTCTCACGAGCAAAGGAATCGCGATTACGACACGCTTCGAAGATCCATTGATAAGGCGAATGCCAAGCTCCTTGCAGTGACCTCGAAGGTACACAGAGTCGCTAGCGCGGCTCCAGAGATCGATCACGTTATCGTGGAGACGGAAATGACTCCTTTCATCGTGCGTATCACCGAGGTACGGCTAAGGGATACTGGAAAGTTAAGACTCCTTTTCTATGAGGGGAAGTCTGACCCAAAGGCGCACATGACAACTTTCAGAATTGTCGTCACCAGAGTGCATTTCAGCGAAGAAGAAAAAGATGCAGGGTACTGCAGACTTTTCGTCGAAAATCTCACAGGATCAGCCCTCGAGTGGTTTTCCCAACTTGAGGGGGGTTCGATTGACAGCTTCACACGGTTGTCGACAACATTCCTGAAGCACTATTCCATTTTCATGGACAAAGGAACCTCATATGCTGACCTCTGGACTCTAAGTCAAGGTCCGAATGAATCACTCTGAAGCTTTATCGAGCGTTTCAAGAATTTTAAAGCAAATGTGGCCGGTGTGAGCGAGTCGACAGCACTAGCTGCTCTCAAGCACGGGCTCTGGCATGAGTCCCCATTCCGCTTCGATCTGAGGATTCATAAGCCGGAGACGATCGAGGATGCTCTCCATCGCTCTACAAACTGGATGATCGCCGAAGAGGACAAAGTTGCTCTTTCCAAAAAATTCAAGACTCTAAGAGGAACCCCTGAGTCGACCCTCTCGCCAAAGAAATTCGAGAATAGAGATAACAAGGAGTACCGAGGAAGTTCTAAGGGGTCTCACACGTACAACATGGAGAAAGAAGGAAGGAAGCAAGAGAGCAGAGATGGACCGCGTATGCTAGGGCGCGACCCAGATGCTTATTGCAAGTTACACAAGTGCAACGGCCACGCCACGCACGAATGTTTTAAGCTGAAGAATTTCCTTAGTAACAAATTTGCTAAAGGAGAGCTGAAACGTGGAATTGACTTAGAGGCGATTGTTCGCGAGATGGAAGCCCCGAAGGAAAATAGAGAAGCTCCCGCATGGAAGAGGACGCGAAGCCCGGAGCGAGGAAACACTTCAAAGGCTCCTCAAAAGAAGCATATCGACTTCATCATGGGGGGATCTAGACACTGCTGATAATCAGTTTCTTCGGTAAAGTCGTATGTGAGAAAGGCGGAATTTGGAAAAGCAAGACACACTCCAGATCTTGGGAGTGAGATAAGCTTCACCGAGCAAGACGCTTCTCACTTAGATCTACCACATGATGATGTCTTGGTCGTCGAACTCGACATTGGAGCGAATTGCGATATATCATGAGTACAAATCGATATAGGGAGAACTGTGAACATCTTGTTCCTCGACACACTCAAACGGATGGGGCTCGACACCACTGAGGTGAGAGGTCCTCCAACCCCTTTGACAAGGTTTATCGGGGAAACAAAAATTTCACTTGGGATGATAAAACTTCTGGTGTCCACGCAAGGTGTCCATAAGCTCATTGATTTTCCCGTCGTAGATCGACCAACAACCTATAACGTAATTTTGGGGACCCCTTGGCTCCATGAAATGAAAGATGTCCCGTCAACATATCACCAATGTGTGAATTTTCCCGCTAAAGGTGGTATAGGAATTCTCCACGGAAGCCAGAAGAATACTCGGATATGTTACATGGCTGGCGTCAAGTCCAGGGTTCAATAGCAGCTAAAGAGCTCGGGTTGTTCTTCGAGAGAGGATAGTATGAGTCTGAGGCCTGACGAGGTCCGCTCCGCGTCAAGTCCGGGAGACGAAACAGAGAAGGATTTGCAAAAACGCACCACAAAGATTCCTTTAGATCTGTAGAATCCGGATAAGTGCGTAATCATAGGGTCCCAGCTAAAAGGAGAGCTGAGGCGTGAGTTGATTCGATTTCTGCGACAAAATAAACAAACATTTGCATGAACAGCCAGTGATATACCAGGAATAAGTCTCGATGTGATTTTGCACGAGTTAAATGTTGATGTGAGCTTCAAACCAATAAAACAAAAGAGGCGAAAGCTTGGGCCCGAGAAGTCACAAGCTGTTAATGACGAAGTAACGAAGCTTCTGGCGAACAGATCAATCAGAGAAGTCCATTACCCCCGAATGGTTGGCGAATCCCGTGGTGGTGAATAAGAAGAATGGGAAGTGGAGAATCTGCGTTGACTTTACGGATCTCAACAAGGCTTGTCCAAAGGATAGCTTTCCGCTTCCTCATATTGACCGGCTTGTGGAAGCGTCAGCAGGGAATCAATTTCTCTCTTTTATGGATGCTTTCTCTATATATAACCAGATTCTCATGAATCCGGAAGACCAAGAGAAAACATCATTCATAACTGATAGAGGGATATACCGTGGGCACACTAATTGACCCGGATCCATTAGTGGGCTCAGGTCGGATTACACGGTGAGCAGAGGAAGCTCAAGGCACAGAGCACACGGTGAGCAGAAGAAGCTCAGCGCGCAGTGAGCGGAAGAAGCTCAACGCGCAGAGCGCGCAGTGAGCACAGGAAGCTCAGTGCATGCGGTGCACGGTGAGCGGAGGAAGCTCAGCGCGTGGAGTGTGCAGTGAGCAGAGGAAGCTCAACGCGCGGAGTGTGCAGTGAGCAGAGGAAGCTCAGCGCGCAGAGCGCGCAGTGAGCAGAGGAAGCTTAGCGTGCGGATAGCAGAGAGAGCTCAGTGCGCAGCGAGCAGAGAGAGAGCTCAGCGCGCGGAGAGCAGAGAGAGAGCTCAGCGCGCGGAGAGCAGAGAAAGAGCTTAGCGCACGGAGAGTAGAGAGAGCTCAGCGAGCAGAAAGAGAGCTCAGCGCGCGCAGAGCAGAGAGAGCTCAGCGCGCAGCGAGCAGAGAGAGAGCTCTGCGCAGCGAGCAGAGAGAGAGCTCAGCGCGCAGAGAGAGCTTAGCGCGCAGTGAGCAGAGAGAGCTCAGCGTGCGGAGAGCAGAGAGAGAGCTCAGTGCGCGGACATCTGAGAAAGCTTAGCGCGCGGAGAGCTCTGCTGGTGAATCCTGATAAAACGCTTGAATACGGGATACAGGAAACCACACGGGGCCCATGGACATGAGAAGTGGGTAATGGGCCGATGAAGCCCAACGCGGGCGAAGCATCAAGTGGGCCACCTCAAATCACCAAAAAGCCCAGGTTGCAGGAACTCCACGAAGACGATCGAGCTGATGGTTACGAGAGGTTCAAAAGAGCATAACAGCGGACCAAGAGCATTAAAGATGCATTGAGTGCGAGGAATATGAGGGCGAGCCGCTAAGAGGGTCCTATAAGTAGTCTAGGGAATGGTCCGGAGAGGGGGCCGAAAAACTTCTGTAAAACTTTAGTATTCTTGAGAGTAGACTTGTAACACTTAAGA
>OVBE01015933.1:0-11196 GCA_900406425.1 Iberis pinnata | reverse complement strand
TATATATATATATATTTTGTGTAAGTATAATTTTATAGTTAATGTTACATCTTATGTGTTTAAAACCTAGGATATAATTATAAAACATTTTTAGTTTAACTAAATGATACATTAAATTTCATCTTACATTATATATATATATATATATTGAATTTAAATAAACTAAATAATTTTTGGATATTTTCCTAGCATGATGGGCAATAATTTTGGTAGTTACTAATATATTATTATTTTATTTTCATAAAACTAATTATTTTACCAACCAAAACTCACATAATATATAATATATACAACCAAAATTGTTTTGATAAGACACTAAAGTCAAACACATTTCCTTGTAAAAAATATTCATAATATAGTACCGATTTATTGTAAGAAAAAAATATTATATTAAAATTTGATAATTTTAAAGATATGACTCCTCACATAGCGCGGTTAAATCCTAGTATGGTATTATATGATAATTTTGGTGGAGAAATATATAGTTAACACCACAATTTTCTTTTTAAAAGTATGTTTGTTACATATCTTTTTCATACTTATCTGGCCTCAGAATTTAACAAAATCTACCTTATATATAATAATTGAGCAATAAAAATTTTATTTGAAAAATTTTAATAAAAATCTTAACTCATGTATAATATTTTACTTTTTCCTCGCTAAAAAAACAGTTAAAAAATTTTTAATACACGTTTTGCATGTTAATTTAATTTTTTAAAAATTTTACTAATTCAATTTTATCAAATTTTATTCATATAAGTGTTTTTTATAAAATTCTTTTTTAAAATAATTAAAATTTATCAATTTTTTCTATATACTTTAAGAAAATTGATTTTTTCTTTAAATTTGATTCTATAATAATATTTAATAGTATCAGAATTTTGAGGATTCAATGGATTTAATTTCTAGATTTATTGTTCTCCTCCACTTCTCATGTTTGACTGCTTCTTTAAAGCTATCAAAATCATTTTCTACTACAAACATTGCCATTAATTCTTTTTTTTTTTTTTTTGTTGATAAAGACCATTAATTCCATTTCCATCTTCTTTTATGAAAAGCTTCATGTTCACACACAAAATCCTTCATCCAAACTGGCCTTTGTTTGGTTCTACTTGTTCCTTTTCTTTGAGACACGTTCACAAACTATTCAACTTCATGAACATTTGTTTTATCATTTTCCTCTGCCAAATCTACTTCGTTGTCACCTTTTGGTTCTTCATTTTCTAACTCTACTTCTACTCCTTTTTGTATTTGTTCTTCTTCATCAACCATATCATCCCAAGTGAGTTACTTTTCATCTTTATTATTTTCTAAGTTCCAGCCTTTGGTTTTATCAAACACAACATCTCTGCTAATTATTATATGCTTCGTGCTTGGATCATAAATGCAATATACTTTAGATTCTCGGCTAAATCCAAACATTACGTACTTTATGCTTTTTTCTTCCAACTTGTTTCATCTCTCGTATGGAAATGGAATCAACAGAAATGTCATACATCTAAATATTTTTAGATGGTCTACAATGGGTTTGTGCCTGCTCCATTTCCCTGATGGCGTCTCATCCTTCAAACAAGTAATGGGACAATTAAAATAAAAAAATTTAAGTTCAAAAAGCCTTAGAAAAATAAGCATTAAGCCAAGACACGGTCAGGTGAATCACCCAGTCAATACGCGGTGAGGTGAATCATTCAGTCAAGATACGGTGAGGTGAATCACCCAATTAAATCGCGGTGATGTGAATCACCCAGTCAAGATGCAGTGAGGTGAATCACCCAGTCAGGATGCGGTGAGGTGAATCACCCAGTCAAGACGCGGTGAGGTGAATCACCCTATCAAGATGTGGTGATCACCCAGTCAAGACGCGGTGAGGTGATTTACCGTGACATGCGCACTGAGAACAAAAAGGAGCCGTTAGAGTCTACGCATAGTCCTTGTCTCTTGCCAATCTGTCTGAAGCATTAATAAGCTGTAACTTGACCTAGTCTAAAGTAATTTTGAGTTTTAGTTTTTTTGTATCTTTATTTAAGTAACTCATGTAAGTTGAAAATAATTAATGAGATTTATTCTTCTCATCTCCATTCTCTCTCTAATCTTGTTTACTCTCGCTTGTTCTTCAACATTTTCCCATTCTTTATACTCAAATTCTAACAGGGACTACTGTTTAGAATATAAATCGCATAATGAACAGCCTCGGGTTAGTAACATTGCAGCACATTCATTCCAAAAATCATACACTTAGTCATGTTAAGAACACTTCTATTTCCTATCTTTCTGCTACTTCATTCTACTATGGTGTATATGCATCAGTAAGTTGCATCTTGATCCCATCTTCAGTGCATAAACCGTGAAACGCCTTTGAGTTACACTCACCACCCCTGTCTGTTCTCAGACAAAAACAAGTTGTTCTCCTGTTTTTGCTGCCACTTTGGATTCTTTAAACCCTCTGAAGGCTTTTCATTTATCAGTTAGAAAGTATATCCAACACTTCCTACTATAATCATCGATGAAATTTATTATGTATCTTTTCCCACTATTTGAGATTGGTGTTATTGGTCTACAAAGATCACAGTGGATCTGTCTACGATTAGCTTTCTAATTACTTGTTTTTGGTATATCGTTCTTTTCTGTTTTTCCTTCATGCACACTTCACAAACTTCTTCTAGTGGCCTGATCTTTGGCAGCCCTACCACCATCTCTTATTGTTGAGATAAGCTTGAAGATTCCTTGAGGATCAAGTAAATATATTTTCTTATTTATGTTTAGATAAGATAAGGGTTAAGAGATTATGTTATATATTTTAGGAGTTATCTAAAATATATTTGGAGTTATCAAAACCTATGTGAAATCTAATTAAGAATAGGAAATTGGAGACTATATAAGGAGATGTCAAAGTTATGACATAACTTGTGAGATTTGGAGAGCTTTAGGTTTTGAGTTATTTTCCTAAAGTTAACAAAGAGAGTCATTCTTTATAAATCTTGAGTCTATATCAAATATATAGAACAACAATTGGTGTAAGAGCTTAAGGCCTTGTACTAATTAGAGTTTGACATCTCTTTATATATTATACTCTCTTTTGTTTAGTTTCCAATCTGGGACTTTGTTTGATATCTCACATTCTCCCTCTTAAATTAAGGACCAAATTCATCTCGTGTCCCACTCCCGTGATCTTTTTTGACTTGATCTCTGCCACACATACCTCCCATTCATAACCCGAAGGGTATTTCGTTCTTCTTACAGATTTCTCGTCAACATGGCTCTGATACCAATTGTAGGATTGTGAAAGCCCATGTCCAACTCTATATTGTCCGATTAGTACGATATTGTTCACTTTAAAACTAAGAGGCTGGCACACAGATTTACTTTTTGGTTTTTCTTTACAAAAGGTCACGTACTGATTAGAGTTGGACATCTCTTTATATTTTATACTCTCTTTTCTTTAGTTTCCAATGTGAGACTTTGTTTGATATCTCACATTTATCACCAAGCATTTGCAGATCATGGTGGCATGAATGCCTTAGACTACTAGTATGGCAAGCGAAAATCTACCTTATGTGGCAAGAGAGAAACGATTGGCTGCACACTAACATTTTCAAATCTTCTGACTCGACCATACATCATCTTGTCTCTCTGGTAGAGAACATGATCTCAAGCATAAGGCTGGTTAATCCCTCACTTGCATCCCAGATGATGCAGACCTAGCTCCCCTAAGCTCCTCTCAACCGTCTTCCACAAACATAAAATTGAAGATGATTAAGAAGATGAAGCATTTCACTGATTGAACAACCTCTACTCAATTTTGCTTTATTGTGATCCACCGTTTATTTTTATTGTGTTGGGCTTACTTATATTATATCCTTCAGATTTTAAAATTAGGGTTCAGTTGCTTCTTTTATTATGATTAATAGGTTTGTTCCGAAAAAATATTGAACTTTTTAAGGCTGTGTATCCTTTTTAATCTAATAAAAAATATTTTATCAAAAAAGATAATAATCTAAAATCTATCCAATTTCAGTAGAAAAATATTAAAGTTTAATATATATATATATATATATATATATATATATATTATAAACTAGATATTTATGTTTTCTTTTCAGTTATTACACTAACTGAACAAGATAAAGTAATTCAATTTTAATTTCAAAATTTGTTTTTAATGAATTTACTTTTAAAGTATATTTTAGCGAAAATACTTATTAATTATTTCAGATTTATATTTTATTTATTTCTTCAGAGACAAAAAAAAATTACTAAGCTCTTCAACTAATACGTCAATTTAACCAAATGCAATCATATTCCTTTGTTTCCATGCAGAAAATAATAAATACCTATTTACAATAAAAAAAATAATTCCATAAAATTCAAACCGATTTTAATATATTATTGATCCTAATACTTTTATGTATTATACGAGCCTTTAGCTTCACACAAGAAAACTTGTGCTGGAACACATATGCTTGCAAGTCACCGTTACTCTCACGGAGTCATTGACTCACTAGTCACTAATTATTAATTCGTGACTTACCTAAAACATTTGACAATATCTAATAATAGTAGTTTAATAATATTCTTCTTTCCGTCAATAACACAAACTGAAACGAAGTTGTTGTAAATTGTAATCTAGAGGCTACAATATTTGAAGAAGAATTGTCTTATTGATTTAAGTTAGAGATCTATTTTTCTTACGTGAGAAATTACTAAATCAATTTTTTAATTTTTTTGTTAGTTAATAAATTTTTTTATTTTAAATCCATTAAAAAATCAGATGAGTGTACTATTCACCGATATAATTCATTTTAGAAAAAAGATATTGATTCCCAACTTTTCTTATTTTTTAGAAGAAAAAAAAGATAACACAAACTAAACTAAGAAACAGACAATACTAATGTAATTTATATTTTTTGCATTAATATTAAAAGAAGAAAAATATATTAATCAATATTTCTTTATCTAAAATTTCTTGAAATTAGATACCAAAAACATATTTTTCTATATAGTAACTGTAAATAATAATAATTATGGCTTTATTTAACATAAATACAAAGCAAATAAGTCATTCAATTATTGATGTAAGTAAAGGCAGTCTACACGTAAAAATACTAGTATGTCACTTAAATCACTTTAGGTTTAGGTTTTCTTTTTTTTTTCTTTCACTAAAAGAATTAAATTAAGAAAGGAAAGGGAAAGTATCAGATACATATAAACAAAGAAAACAGAAGAAGCTAAACAAAATCAGAAATCAAGCTGATAAACATTTATTAGAGGCAATGATTTCATAAAGCCAAGAGATGGGAAGCTGCGACATATGACTGGATTCTGAAGGCCTTCGTCACACTTTTAGCTATGAGGATAGCTCCTTTGTTGGCTGATGTTGATTCCGTAGAAAATTGGCAGAGAACAAAAAGAATTGCAGGATATATGAAATTTCATCCGTAAAAGCCCTCGAAATTGGCCATTTTGTTGGACAATTTACTACATTAATTAGAGAAGTGAAGTCAGATGCGAATATGACTTTATCGCAGTGGTGGTGAGCCATACTTTCTATCGCCCAAGTCATGCTACATTGGTAGGATTCCTGTAACGACGAGATGTTTTCAAAAGCCCGTCTGATGTGATAAATGATCTCTGCATCACTATTCCGAAGGATCCATGAAGCTCCGTAAAGGTTCTTTGATTTGTCAAATGATGCACTAAAATTACATTTTAACCAGCCTGTAGCTGGACGTTGCCATTGACCGGAATGTGAACGGTTCACTGTTGTTGTTGATGGTGAAGAAGAGGTGAGTTCCTGTGTAGAATACCATGATTCAACTTCTTTAACATATTTTTGCTTAATGTCCTGAGGATTGATTGGAAGACCTTTGAAAATGAATTTGTTCCTACTTTTCCATATATACCATAGTGTCCAAGGGAAGCATCTTCTAATTTTTTGTGGCCAGAGGATGTTTTTTGATGAGATAAAAAGGTGGTATATGTTGGAAAAGATAGATATTGAATCATAACCTCCTTCAGGTGTCGGAAAATCAGAGAGTGCCAAGATTTTTCGAGAGATAGGACAAGTGAAAAGCACATGATTCACCGATTCTCTTGTAATTCCGCAAATCTGGCATCTTCCATCAGTTTTCATGCCTCTCTTTGCTAAAGTATCGTCTACTGCTATTGCTCTATTCAGAGTTCTCCAGATAAAATTCTTTATCTTTGAGGAGGTAGATATGTTCCAGACTTGTGCTTTTATATCATTGAGTGATGGAAGAGCTGCCGCAGAGGATATGTGAAGCAGGTCTTTAGAGCAAGCAGATAGCCAATATCCTGATTTAACAGAATAATCCCCTAATTTGTTGTATTTCCATTACCAAAAATCTTCTATAGTTGCATCTGGTTTCGTTCTCAATATATCTTTTATGTATGTTGGGTAAAGAAGGTGATGCAGAAGATGTGTATTCCAGGTTCTCTTTTCACCGTCAATAATAGAGGGGAGTTTTTGGTCTATATTGATGAAAGGTTGTTTGATGATAGGGTTTCTTTGGTTACCATCCTTCTAGATCCATTTGCCAGTCAATATATTGATTGATGATCCTTCACCTATACCCTTTTGAAGTCCTTTGGATAGGAGAGTCCGACCATAGCACAAGCTTCTCCAAATATAACAAGGTCTGTGACTTGGTTTAGTAGAGAGAAACGTTTATTTTGGTAGTATCTACACTTAAGGAATCTTTCTGCAAGGCTATTTGGGTAAGAAATAAGTCTCCAAGCTTGTTTGGCTAACAGAGCTTGGTTAAAACTTCTTATATCTTTGAAACCTAATCCTCCAACCTCTTTTGGTAGACAACATTTATCCCAGCAGATCCACTGTGTCTTTTTCTATTAGGTTATGCATTCCACCAGAAATCTGCCATTTTTTATGTCAAGGATTTACAGGTTGTTATTGGGAGCTGAAAGAGGGACATAGCATAGATGGACATTGCTCGGGTACCAGTTGTTCAGTCTTGAGTGTAATATTTGTCTTAGGAAGTCCAACATCTTGATTTAGAGCCACTGAAAGCTTCTGGAAGCCCTAGATAAGATCCTGCCCCCCCCCCCCTTCGTGTGTGTGATACCAAGAGAGAGATGTATAGAAGCTTGCACTTGTTCATCAATCTTTGAGCCAAAAGATATTGATGATTTGTATTTTTTATGAATTGACCTGTTACTTGTTCATAAGATTCCAGGATATGTAATAGCTTCCTTGACTCCTCAGTTGTTGTCTTGCAAATCATGATGATGTCATATGCGAAAAGCAGGTGTGTGATAGTCGGTCCTCTGCAATTAAATCTGATTCTTGTGACTTGGTTTGCGATTTTAGCTCTTTTAAAAAGGAAGGAGAGTCCCTCTATACAAAGCACAAAGAGGAACAGAGACAAGGGGTCTCCCTGGCAGATTCCCCTTTGTAGATGAATTAGTCCATGTGTTGAACCATATATTATGACTGAGTATGATGCAGTGGTAACACATAACATTATCATATGAATCTAAGATTCATGGAATCCCATTGCTGTTAGAAGATCCTGGAGGTAGGACCATTCAATTATGTCAAATGCCTTGGCCATGTCTGTTTTAATCACCATATGGGAGGTTGAAATGGTAGGATGCACTCTTAAGGCGTGTACTATCTCATGGGTTACTATAATGTTGTCCGAGATTAGTCTCTGCTCCACAAACGTTGGTTGAGATTCAGAGGTTAGTTGATGGAGAAGAATCTTTAGTCTGCTTGATAGGACCTTTGCAATGATCTTTTACAAGACGGTGCAAAGACTAATTGGTTTAAAGTCCTTCATCAATGAAGGGTGTGGTATCTTTGGGATCAAGCATATTTGTGTGAAGTTCCATTCTTTGGGGAAATTTTTATTTGTGAAAAAGAGCTTGACTTCCTGTATGATCTGTGGCCCAATGATGTCCCAGTAAGTCTGGAATAAAAGTGCAGAGAAGCCATCATAACTAGGGGAGATATCAGATTTGAGAGCTCTTACAGCCTTGTAGATCTCTTCTTTTGAAGGGGTTGCTGTTAGATGTAAGTTCATCGAGTATGTCACTCTAGTTTGAAAGCCTGAGAAAAATTCTTCAAGATGTGTTGGGTTTGATGATGTGAATAGACCCTTGAAGTATTTTGTTGCCACTACTCCCTTGGATGCTTCAGATACTTGTTTGTTCCCCAGATTGTCCATAAGGAAATCTATTCTTGTTGCTGATTTGTTGGCCATCACTGATGACTGGAAGAATTTTGTGTTAGAGTCCCCTTCTTGGAGCTATCTTTTCCGACCTTTTTGCTTCCAGAATTATTCCTCTTATCTATAAGCCTTGAAGAAGTCATGTTTTAGCATCTTGAGGCGTATTTGGTCTGGGTATATAGAGGATACCTCATGTTCGTGTTTATACTCCAATTTTTTTATATCTGATTCTTGAGTTTGTGTTGTTGTGTCTTTTATATCTGCTTAGAGCTTGTCTAATTCTTCTGAAACCTTCTGTAACAGGTGATTGGTGGAGCTGTAAAGTGTGGAGGTTTCAATTGTCAAGAATCAAAGGCCTAATACCTTCCTTGTGGATAAATCTTTTGTTAAACATAAATCTTTTTTGGGATGCTGATGAGTGAGCGTGAAGGGATATCAAAACTGATCTATGATCTGAACCGCGCATATCCAAGAAGGTTTGTGATGCAGTAGGGAATGTTTTGTGCCAAGCTTTATTGGTAAAACATCTATCTAGACAACTTTGTATCCTTAGAGAGCGATGGTTCCCTGCCCAAGTGAATGCATTACCAACTGATTGAAGCTCTATAACTTTGCAGGATGTCAACATATCATTGAAGGCTTTAAAGGTAGAGTCACTTCGAGATGGACCTCCTATCTCCTATTCGTTGTTATAAATATCATTAAAATCCCCAAAGATACACCAATTCTATGGTCTTGAGATCCCTATGCGAGTAAGTCTTTCCCATTGATTATGTCTTTGTTTCATAATTGGATTACCATATATACAAGAGGCAAAAAAACTGAAAACCTTCAATACATACTAGGATATCGATAATATTTTTATCCACATAGACAATATAAAGATTTACATAATTTTTCCATAAGATAGCTTGCCCACCCCCATGACCAACATGATCTACCGTATATACAAAGTCATATCCAAGCCAAACTCTCAGATCTTCCAAAACATTCATGTCGTTCATAATTTCCATAAAAAAAGAATCCCAGGAAAGAAAAACTTTCTAAGTTCCTTGAGATGGGGTATTGCCAGATCCTGTGGGGTGCCCATGCCCTGTCAATTCCAGCTGATGATACTTATATCTCTTGAGGTGGTTCCCCTTTGGAAACCACCTCATAAGCTATACATATGCGAGCCTTAGATGAAACTTCAGATGTTTCAATGCCCTTCCTTTTTGTTGAGCTGTTTGATTTATGTGACAAATCTTTCTGCTTGTTGTAATCTTGGTCTTTTTCCTCTTGAGTAAGTTATCTCTTTGCTTTGAATGATTTCTGTTTTGGCTTATGGTTCCTTTTTGAAGGGTCAGTTGATCTTGCTATGTTGATGCTCAGTTGCCCTGTTGGTGACTGGAATTTGAAAATTGTTGAGTCCTGAAAAGGTGCTAACCTTGTATCGTTGGCAGATGGAGGCAAGTTGGTGACTGGTGTGTATCTTTGAGCAGCTTGGAAGGATGTCTGCATAAGCTTTGGTTGGGAAAGATTCATGTTATCTGCAGAGTTGCTCTCCATTGATGAAGTAGGGGCTATGGCATACCTTTTCCTTTGTCTTTGTTTGTAGGTTTCTTCTATGGAGGCTCTAAGCGCAGCACTGTACATTGGGCTTCTGGATCATGTTTCAGGTTGTTGACAGATTGTCTGACTCTTTCTTCTCTGACCTTTCTGTCAGCTCCTTCTCCCGCCAAAAGATAGAGTCTCATATGGTCCATAACCTCTGGTGCTATCTTCAATCTACCAGTAACTGAGTCTAATCCTACTTGCTCTTCTTGTAGGACTCCAAATAGGGGATTAATATTATTTAATATTGGAATAATTTCCCCCTTATTGACTTGGATAGATGGTGGGTTTGAAGGTGACGCTGCTGAGTTGTCCTGCTGTGGTATATTGGTGGGGTGGAGGTATGGGCATATGTCTTTGGAGTGAGTTAAACGTTGACAATGGTAACATCTCTTCTGGATCCTTTCATAATCAAAGAAAATAGTTGTATCTTCTCCAGAAGGAAGGGTGATGACTTTAGAGCGTCGAAAGGGATGATCAACATTGAACTTGATTTTAATACGGATAAAGTCCTGACTCTGCAGTTTCTCAGGGTCAAAAGCAACATGTATTACCTCTCCAAGAATCCTTCCAAAGGATTTTATTACTTTTTCAGTATAGTGGTTCATAGGTATATTCATAATCTTAACTGTTGATACCAGGTTTAGCACCTGCTCTCAAAAGCCCATTTCGACACAAGGCCCAGCTAGGCGCCGACGTGGAGAAGAAGATGGACCCAGGAAGACAGGAGCTAAATGGGCCGACCTGGCGAGTTGGGCCATCCAGCTCGCGGCCCGTTAGGTTAAAGACATGTAATTAGGGTTTTAAGCATGTATTTTCACTATAAATACTCATGTAATCATTCTAAAACGATAGATGAAATTCTTCAGAGCTTTTGCCCACATAATCTAAGACCTAAAACCTAAGTTTAAATCTTGATTCAACAGTTGGCGCCGACTGTGGGGATGATCTCTAGAAGACATTCGTAATCTTACTTCAGCAAGAAGAAAACACCATAACAATGACCACGGGATCACAAGTTAACGAAAAGGACGACGTTATCGTCGAGTCAGATAACGAAGACAACAATGAGAAAATAACGGACGATACGAGAACCGCGAAACCAGCCGCAGAACCCACCATGAAAGACCTGCTAAAGCAGATGCTTGCGCAACAAGACGAAACTGCACGACTACGAGCCGAGTCGGAAACCCTAAAAGCGCAGCTGGATAGCATCGCCGCATCTACCGGAGGAAGGGATCTGCACAACATCTCGCGGAACCTGTTCAGGACTTCATATCAAACCCCTCCTGCAGGAGGAGGACCAGGACACATCGACAACGTCAACTCCAGCAGATTTAGGAGCCCTACCGAGAACACCGAGATGAGTATCATTCGAGAACAGCTGAGGATCATG
>OVBE01015932.1:0-11196 GCA_900406425.1 Iberis pinnata | reverse complement strand
TTCAAGCAAGCAACCAATAGATAAGTTAGATTCTTGAATCCACTTTTTGACAGCATTATGTTTAGAAGACTTGTTGAATCCACGTATATTCCAAGAGAATAACGACATTAATGCTTTTTATAGTTGCCTCGCCAACCTTTTTGAGTAGAAATGGGAGCATCTTTACTCATCATAGCCGGAGGGGCATCATTAACTTTAGTTGAGGTTTTTGTGGCTCTTGTAGCCTGCTTCCTGGCCACCACAGATGGAGCATTGTCAAGATTGTCTTGTCCAGGTAGACCAGAGTTCACCTGCTCATCATGAGAGATTTGCAGGATCTCCCCATCTTCAAGAGAGGCCATTTGTTTAGAGGATGAAGATTCATTCTTATCAATTGTTTCATGCATTAGGACAGAAAATCGTGATGGAGAGATAGTGACTTCAGAATCTGGATGAGAATTGTTGATTCCCGGACCGTCCAACTTACGAAAGAATTTCAATGGGGAGACTTCGGTCCAAGCAGAATCGAGTGATATGTCCGATGAATCAGTGGGATCAGTCACTGTGTTTGGAATGTCATTGGTCATAGGAGAAGGAGCCGAGGCTTCAACTAGAATTTCAGGCTTGTCCGCAATCAAATCCTGAGATTGTGTAACAATAGTTGTAGAAGGAGGAGGTTGATGTACCAAAGGAACATCAGTAGCTGAGGATTCTTTACCAAGTATGCAGGTGTCCTCTTTATTTCCCCATTTAGAACATGTATCACATCGAGGGGGAAGCCAAGGGTAGAAAACATCAATATCAGCCTTGAACCCTTTTTGTTATCAAGATGGATCTTGCGTGGTATCTCCTTAGTGAGGTCTGTATGTATAAAGATACGAGCTTTTTCGAAGGAGTTACAGGCAAGAGTTGAGGGATGGAGATGCTTTGGATGGCCCACAGCACTACCCATCCATTGAAGACCTTTAATAGATAGCAATTGAGATGGGATGTTGTGAAAATCCACCCACAGGAGAATTGATGTGAGTTGAGGTTGAGTGGTGAGGACGTTTGGAGACCATTCTGAAACAACCACTGGGACATCAGCAATGCTCCAAAAGCCTCGATTAAGTTATTTCTGACGAAGGGCTGAATCAGGGATTCGAAATTTGTAGGTGGTAGGGTTGATGATATGAACATCAATCTTCACATTCTTATTACCAAAGGTCCAAATCTTGTTGACAATTACATGCACTTTTGCTATGTGAGGAGCAGTTTCAAGGAAGCGACCAATCAAGAAGGGCTTCCAGAGATGGTATGTGGCTTCTAAGACATCATCCGAGAGGTCAAGTGAGAGAGCACCATCAGAGAGGGTGTAGGAGATGTCATGTTTATGCAGGGAGTTGGAGGCAGAGGAGGCAACTGAGGCCCAAGATTTGTTCTGGTTTGTGACTTTGTTAGTGAGAGGTGGTGGAGAAGAGGATCCCGGAGGGGGGTCCGGAGGGGTAGCGGCCATAGCCGGCGGCGGCAGTGGAAGCTTGGAGAAGAGGGAAAAAATATCGCCCTAGAGATCGCCCTAGAGTAGAAAAGGAAACTCTCCCAAGATCATATATATTCACTTGGCACTCTCTGTTCAACCTTTCCTGCTTGTGATGAGTAATATCACAAATAATCCATATGTGTTTTAAGGTTCAAATTAATTTTTTTTATTGTTATGTGTGCGTACATTTCCGTTTTAGTTTAATACCGCTAAAATTTATTGATAAATTTATGTACGTACATGTAGGAATTTTGTACACAGGACACACATGGAAGACTATTGCGTGGTGATTTGCGGGGATTGGCGGTGTTCTTCGAGTGGTGCGAGGTGCCTGACAGCGTGGTCTACACCACCATCGGAGGAGAATCTAGAAAGTCTTCTCTCATGATATGTCTCAAGAAAAGCTCACCAACTCTATCGAGCCTAGAGCGATCTACAGATATCGATGGAGCCGGTTCAGACGTTATAAGAGTCGCCGACAACCGGGCAAACAAACAACATCTAATACTTTCCTCCATTGGCGGCTGAGACTGTTAAATATTGGGACTTTATTAACAAGCTTCTCCGTTGGAAGTGTTCGATGGAATCTTTATAGAATCAGTTGTGGTCCAATTAAATACGTATTTCTACGAAATCCGATTCAAAAGAGAAAAACTTGCATCAGTATGTCAATTTCAATTCAAACATGGGTTTGATTCACGATTTATGTTATGAGAAATATTTACAGACTTTAATATTTAAAGTCACATTGTAGGCTTATGTGAGAACCACAAAACTTTGAGTTTTATAATTTACTTTTTAAATCATTAGAGTCTTACGTGTCAACTCCACGATTTTTTTAAAAATTTAATTTATTCCTACACGTTTTGTTTTTTTTTACTTTGATGCATTTATTTTATATGTTTATTTCTTTTCTTGGAATGAGATATTTAATGACATTCATATCGAATAAGGAATTTTAAACATTTACCTATATTATATATTTCTTAATTCCTTACTTTCATTTCTCTTATTTTGTTTTAATGAACATAAAATCTAACAATTATTAAATGTAAAATTAATATTAACTTTTTTCTACATATGTAATGATTAAAAATATTAAATTTAGATATATATTACTCAACCTATTTTAAAACTAGAATTGTGTGACAAATCTTAGATCGAATGCAAAAATATTTTTTTTTGTTGAAATGTTAAATTTATTTATAAAAAAAGAGTGTTATTGACAAAAGAATGGGGACGAAAATGAGATACAAAAGATTGGGAAATGGCTGGTTTGCTAATGAAAAACGTGGTGGAGTAAGGCCTCGTTGAAAACCTGACTCTAGAAAATCCAGCGGGACAAAACTAGAGCCAGGAAAAAGAGTACATATCTCGCACCCATTAGAAACATAAAAGATGATAGGAAATGTGGGAACCGAAATTCGCACTGTCGATTTCCGTTGGTTACGGAAAATCAGAGCGTACTCTAACTTTCTACAGATCCCGGATTTATGTGAGTCAAGATGCGGAAAGATCATAACACAAAAAGGTAAAATACGAGCGTAAATTCATGAACAAAAAAAGGGAAAAGTGGTCTTATTCGGAATATGCGTATGAGTGCGTTACAACAGGTGATAAGCCTTGGCTATGTGAGCCGTTAGCTAATTCTGTAGCACGAACACCTAAGACTAGAAAACCTAATTGAGTCGCAGCTCTCTAACAAATGCGTAAAATATTCTAAAGCCCTAAGTTTTCTTCTGCGGAGAATTCAAAAGTGTCTATGCCTCTCCCCTTTTTCTCTCTTATGTAGGCTTCAAGGTTGGTCCGCATTATTTTTTGGTCCCCGATTCTTCTACGGAAATCTTCCTTTTCTCTTCCGGAAACATTCCTTTTCTGCATTCCTTCCATTTCTTTATCGCTTTCAGAACAAGTCGTGACCATTATCATACTTGGGCTGAATTCTCACCTAGAATTCCATGTGGGCCATTTATCGCGTTTTAGGCCTCATCGAGCAGTTATGCGGTTTAGGCGGTTTTACGATTCTTATCGGAGAACTGATTTTTTGTATGACGATGCGATGTAGATGGAAGTGAAGATGGATCAAACGCACCATAAAGATTATGCAAGGATCTCTGATACAACAAGCAAGCTCTTCCAATGGTGAATTTACACACAAAGGACAGAAGCTTAAATCTCTACAAGTACCACTTGAAAGAGGAGAAAATGCAATTTTATTAATCAACAAAAAGATCTGAGGTTTACAAGGCTGCAGGAGAACCTTATATAGTGGTTCTTCAGCTTAATACCTAGGTCGACAAAAATTCAAAAGAAAGACTAAAAACAACAGGACTTGCAAAATAAAACAACAAAACGTTTAAACACACAAAACAGAAATGTTTGCAAATTTGAAATAAAATTAACCAAATTTGTAAATCACGTCTTTTTAAGCCTTATATTCCTTAGATAAACTCAGTTGAACCTGCTTAAATTTTATAGTTTGAAAATACCTGATTTTGGCTCAGTTTGTGCCGTTTCGGAGCTGAAATGCAATCTGCTTGTTCTGGTCCGTCCAGCTTGATTCCTTTGATAATTTATTCTTCTTCTAGTCCCTTGAGGCTTGTATGAGAGTTATCTTCAAGAATTTCCACGTGTTTAGCTTCAAAATCCTCTTCTTGCCTTGTTTGCTCTCTAATTGCCAGCTGACTTGTATTAAGTGTATCTTCTAGCTCAGGAATGGTCTTGGAGTGATTCTTGTTGTTTTAAGCTCCATTTCCTGTCAAGAAAATAGACTTACATTAGTTTGACTGAGGCCGGATCTCCTTGATGCTAAAATGGACGAAATTCTCCAACAACTCTTCATTTAAGCCATCCGAGCTTAAGTTAACTTCTGGACTGTTTTTGGTGAAGCCTCCAAGTTCCATAGAGCTTATTAAAGTATGGATCACATCATTGAACCATTCTATAATCCTTCTAGCCTTGGATCATGTCATTGGAGCTTCATTGATTTGTGGTACAAGTGTTGGTTCCATGTTTGGTTCGATGTCCTCATCACTTTGCCACTTTAGCCTCCTACCTGGGAGAGAGTCGCGAGGTCAAAACCATGCACCAAGACTTCGCGTCTCTGCATGGGGGTTAGCGCTTGTTTACATGATTCTGTTTGCGTGGGCATATTTGCTAACTTTTAATGGAATTTTGATAGGGTATCCATATAATGGAAAAGGCAGTCCTGGCGAGGGATCGGGAGGTGCGTACGGCTATGTATAGTGATGAGAAGCTTGAGGAGCACAACTCTCACCTAAAGATGGAGATGGAAGCTTTGGTGCGGAAGCAAGCCTCCGAGGTTTGCCGCGTGGTTAGGCGAGGAAAGTTAGAGATTTTCTTCGTTGTGGCGGATCATTCGGCGGGCTTTGAAGCCTACTTTGATAAACAAGAGCAGACGCATCGAACGTCGAAGATTGGCGTGAATGTTGTGGTTTGGCATGCATTTTTTATCAGGCCTGGAAGCCTGGTTTCTAGGACGATGTTGAGTGGAAGAAAATGTCTGGATACCTCAAAAGGTACAAAGTCGTGGGGTCCCTGATTCCTCCAATTTAGTCGGAAGTTTGGAAGTATTGGGCTCCAATTCCTTTTTCTCCTGATTCGAAGGACATCGGGGTCTCAGCGCGTGGTGATATAGAAGTGGTGGATCAAGATCCGAGAGCGTTCGGTGCGTATTGTACCGGTTGCTATGATCCTAGTTAATAAAGCACTAGGTTCGCTTAGATAGAATATGTTGTTTATGATTTTTTCCGAACGCGGCTGTTTTGGGCGCATGTGGCTTCAAAAACCTGCCGCCTTGCGGCTCTTTGTAATTTTTCTTTATATGGAGTATATTGAAAACAAAATTTTGAGTAGTCAATTTTTTTTTTTTTAATTTGTCGATGTGTTTAGCCTATCCGTTCTGCGTGCAGCTTTTGTCGGAGAATTTTAGCGGATTCGCGTGTGAGAGAGAAGAGACAAAATTTAGGGATCTTGTATCCGTTTTCAATACTATGTCTAGAGATGTTAGAGACCAATGTGTTTGGTTTAGGGAAAGACCTAGGTTTACTTTTTGTTTTAAGGGGTGTGGCGACTATTCCGGCTTACGTATCATGTTTATGATTTCAACTTGATTCCATTTTTATATTGGAGTCTGCGATAGATTCGCATCAATCCAGAATCAAGCATCTCTTCGAAGATAATTTCTAAGTCGTTCGGAAGTGCTGACCAAAATTTTGGTTTTTATAACGCTGTATATCCTTGTGTTGGATGTGCGAGAATCAATCTTAGGAAAGGTAAGGTCAATCGACGGGTTAGAATTTTTTTTTCGAAAGTTCGCGACGTCTCGCTTTTTCCAAAAATTTTTATTCTGTTTGAGAAGTATTCTCGTGATTTTGATAGGAGGAGTTTGCATATGACTTTTTTTCCGGGTTATACAGTGATTTACAAGTTTTTGAGTGTAATCAAATATGTGCGATTTGCAAGAAAATGCGAAAGATGTTAAGGTAGAATGCGATTTTCTTATTGCGTAAAAGTTTCAAAAATATCGAGTACACGAATGCGGATATTTTGAAATACGGGAGTATACGAGTATACGTATACGTACCCACCCCTCCCCCCCCAGTTTCGAAGAGGGGGAAAGTTGCACTCTTCTATCGAAAAGTTTCCTACATACCCATTTTGGGGATCAAGCCGTCTTGTATTTCAGTTGGTTTTCGTGAGATATATCACTTGTTTGGAGATGATGGTTCGTCCGTTTTAGCTGCGGTGGCTATGGTTGGGCCGACAATTTTTTTGGGTGTTGTTTGCGCCGTTTTTCTGGGATGTTGGGCTCGGAGGCTTGGTCGCCTTGCATAGGTTGAGCCGTTTCTGTAGTTGACGAATCTGGTCCGCATTTTTCTTAAGTGTTGTCATGTATTTCTGAAATGTTTTCGGTCGATGCCTCAATTGTCTTCGTCCGTTTGGGTCAAATCGTTGGCGTAATTGTGACCAATCTTAGTTTATGCTCGGTTAGGAAGCAAAGTCTCTCTTATTTTTGACATCCCCATATTACGAATATTCCATGGGACGTCGAGAATGTGATGCTTAAGTTGTAAGTTGATAGAACTCCCTTCATGGAATTTATCCAAGGTGTTCCGACGATCATGTTGTAAATGGCAAGATGATCGACTACCGCTAAATGAACAATTTTGGTGACTTGCTTTGCCATGACGGGAAGTTGAATTGATCCGAGAGTCATTGTTGTCGTGCCGGAGAATGTGGTGAGTGGCTTTGGTGTGGGCGTGATTTCAGACAGTTTGATAACCATCATGTTTAGCGTATCATAGACGTTTACGGTTCTTTTTATACCGATGAGAATCCTTGCGACCACGAGGATGACGAGGTCGATTATAAGCGGATCGCTGTGATGGATGTCGATTCCAACAGTTTCGCTTTCCTCGAAGGTAATGGTGTTACTCGGCAAATCAGAAGACGTGAAGAGAAGGTGATCAGGCTAATTAGCGCTCGATTCTGCCTTGCACTAGTATGCCTTTATTGTGGAGACACTGTCTGGACAATACTACGACTCTCCCATTATCATGTTTACTCGGCGTCGATTAACTTTGCCAGTTTTTTCCTCAAGCTTTCTTCTGTGCTTCCCTTCCGTTCGAGAACCTTGGGGTACGTTGTTTCTCGGTGGTGCCTGTTTTGGTCTAGGCGACCGATTTGCCTCTCTGAAGAGATTATTAACACTGGAAATCTCTGACTTTTGCCGTCAATCTCCCCCCAACGACTTTGCAGTTTGCCGTGGAATGGCCCTTTGTTTGGTGGAATTCACAAAATGAATTCTCGTCATAAGAGGTGTTTCGGGTCCAGGTGTTGCCTGATGTTTTTCCTCTTTCGAATGACTGGTTTATAGCAGAGTTATGCTCTCCTCGAAGGTCCTCTCCTTCGTGATGGATGTACTGGTCGTTAGGATGGTTTTTCTTTTTCAATTTTGGTTCAGAGGGATCATTTTTTGCGGACACCTTTCTCGGCTTATGCTTTCGCGCAAGAACTTTCATCTCTTCTTCGATGTTAATAAAGTTTGTGGCTTTATGCAAGGCGTCCTGAATCGTACGCGGTTTCTTGAGGGATATCTGTTTCCTGAATTTGGATTTGTACCTGAGGGTTTTTCGAAGCGCGTCTACGACCACTTTGTCGTTGATGCCACTGACTCTTGACATTATGATCTTGAACTTTTCATGAAGTCTGGGAGATATTCGTCTTCTTTTTGAGGGACGCTCAAAAAATTGACTTCAGAAGTCTCTCTATCCATGAACATAGAGTATTACTTGACTAATTCCGAGGATAGTTGTTTGAAACTCGCGTTGTATTTCTGTTTCAGTCGAGAGAACCATTCGCGAGCTTCCCCATGGTTATGTTCGACGAACAGAAGGCAGAAGCCCACGTCTTTTTTCCTTCCCTTATTTTCGACCTTGCCAGTGGAATATGAAAGGTTTATAAGTGTCCTTTCGGATCCGCGGTACCATCGTACATCGGGATTTTGACTTTTTCGGGGTCCAAAATCCGAATGTTGGTTATCAAGCCATGAACGGAGTTCTCTGTGCTTCCTCGAGGAGTCGTTCGATTTCCCGGGCCGCACTAGTAGCATGGTGGATTTGCGATTTTACCGCTTGTATTTCGGGCATGATTTTTGTAAGGGATTCGTGGAGATCATGAATTGCGTCAGAATAATCCTCAATAGCCTTATGAGCTTGTCGGCGTTTGTTATGGATGATTCGAGCTTGTTCCTAGGCTTGTTTCTCTTTCTCCACCCACAAGATATTTTGTTCTTTCTCGGTCATGGGCTCATCAAATTGGGGATTTTTTCGAATCAAGAGGTCTCTTACCCCTAGGATGTATATTCGCATCTTCGTCCGATCCTTCGGACGATTCACTAAGCTTCATATTGACTCGTTTGGCTTTGTTATCTTTTGTTTCTTCACCAAGAAGTGGAAGGGTTCCTTTTAATGTCGCATCAGGATTTACCTAGTAGGGATTTGTTATGGTGGCTCCTTATGCGTGCTTTGCGTCCCGTCATGTGGGGTCGCGAAATCAAGTTTTCTCCAGCAGAGCTTAGTAGTTTCGTAAAGGAGGACGACTTTGGTTCTTGCGGTTAGGTTTTTCACCTGTTTCACGAGAGAGCTTGTCATCTTATCTTGTTCTTCCGACTTCTTTTCGAGAGTCGAGAACATCTTATTAATCTCGTCGAACACTGCAGTGGTTGCGTTCGCGTTGATTGCGGTGACGTTTGTTGGCGGAGTCTGCTCAACGCTTTCTGAACTGGTTGTTTCACGTGAAAGAAATCACTTGTGCCCTCCTTATAGCACCAAACTGTGGGAACCAAAATTCACAAAGTCGATTTCTGTTATTTACGGAAAATCAGAGCGTACTCTAAACACGGAAAGATCAAAACACAAAGACTATAAAATACGAGCGTAAATTTAGGAACAAAAAGAGCGAAAATTGGTCTTATTCCGAATCTGCGTATGAGTGCGTTACAACAGGTGATAAGCATCGGCTACGTGAGATGTTGGCGAATTCCATAGTACGAACACCTAAGACTAGTAAACCTAATTGAGTCGTAACTCGCTAAAAATGCGGAAAAATATTCTAAAGCCCAAATTTTTCTTCTGAGGAGAATTCAAAAGTTTCCCTGCCTCTCCCCTTCGTCTCTCTTATATAGGCTTCAAGGTTGGTTCGCATTCCTTTTCGGTCCCAGATTCTTTTGCGGAAATCTTCTTTTTCTCCTCCAGAAACATTCCTTTCCAACATTCCTTCTATTTCTTTATGTCTTGCGAAACAAGTCATGACTGTCATCATACTTGGGCCGAATTCTCACCTAGAATTGCAAGTGGGCCGTTTATCCCGTATTAGGCCACATCGAGTCGTTATGCGGTTTAGCTGGTTTTACGATTCTTATCGGAGAACTGGTTTTTTTTATGACGATGCGATACGGGCTTTACGACAAGTTAGCCATTACGACTGCTCTGGAGAATGATAGTTTTGACCATATAGTCGAGATAATCATCGGCGTTTTAAGTTAGCGGTCATCATTTTATACAATTGAAACTTATATGGAAGGAGTTCATGATTTTTCCGCAAATCGTAAGGAATAATCGTATAACTGTGGCGTTCAAGATAACCGTCTACACGATGACCTTGACATATATACGGAGAAAATAAGTTTGACAATTTTAGCTGCAAGATTCCAACGAAACCTCGTAATGATACGAAACAAGAGACGAGAGGGTGAGAACGAAATCATCTCGCCAACTGGCGAGCTGAATTTGCGAGATTCAGCTCACCAATCCTAGCTCGCGGATACCTATATCACTTGCAGCAAGAAACAAAGGACCTAAACGAGACCAATAATCAAACTAGAACGAAGTGGAATGACCATCATGAATGGTCTTAGTGATGAACTAAAGTGCTAGTGGGCTGAGTTTGAGTAACTTGCACCACATCCAAGATCCACACAAGTTACTGGGAGCATCCCAAAAGGTTTTATTTCGGAGAAATTATTGTCTGGTCCATCACACCATAGGGAAGATGTCCTACTAAATAAACGCCAAATCAAGACTAATGTGTAAACTGCCGAAGTTTCTTAAAGCCAACGAATACAAAGACCCCTTTCAACTCTAGGCTTCCATACATAATACCAGGGTAGTTTTGATTTGTCGGGGAGCCAGACCATATGAAGTTATTGCAAGGGCTGTTAATGATGTGAAGGCATCACATAGGTAGCCAAAAAACAGACTTCTATTAGTTAACATCACTAACGAGGACTGAGTTGATAAGCTGTAGACATCCTATGGGAGTTTCATAATTTAAATAAATTTTTTTTTGAGAAAAACATGTAATTAATTATTAAATAAAAAAAAGTTTTAACAAATAATTAAAAAATCATAATGAGAGTGTTTGGATATAAGGATAGTGTAAGTGGCAATACATGTAAATAATTATCAAATTAAATGTTTTTTGAAAAAATATCTTCCCTTTTAATATATAGAAGATGTTCGAAAATGGAAGACCGAACAATATGAATTAAAATTTTGATTTTCGTTATTTTAAAAGAAATTATTATTTTCACTTTTTAACTTAGTTTTATAATATTTTAATCAACTAATAATTGTATTAAATATTTAATAATAAAATAATGTTAAATTGTGAAAGTGTCATTGGTCAAACGGTTAAAAGTCCATCTTTGCACTTTTCTCCATCAATTTCGATTCCCTTCGCTATATTTATCTACACTATAGGAATTGATTACAGATCGGAATTGTTGATCTATATATGACAAAAATCTAAAATTTGAAAATATTAGTTTTAGAACATTTATGATCCTAGTATGTCGAAAATCCATAAGTTTTGACGTCGATTTAAACAAATCATGTTATTGTATTGGTATTAGGAGTGGGAAAAATAATCATAACCCACAAAACCGGACCGTAATTAAGTGATTCGGCTCTGTTTCAGTTTTACTTAAAAATCCATTAGGTTTGAATAATAAAAAATTTGGTTTTGTTTCGATTCGGTTAAAAACCGTAAAACCGTTTGAGTTTTTTTGGTTTTTAAATTAACTATATTTATTTCAAATTACTATATAAAAAATTAGAGAAATAATCAATTTAGTTTACATACACAACATATATATATATATATATATATATATA
>OVBE01015930.1:0-11198 GCA_900406425.1 Iberis pinnata | reverse complement strand
TTAGGCATTCCAGCACCCGAAAAGTGTTCAATGGAATACCTGATTATGGTGATTTCATAGATTTTCACATCCTAGCCTAAGGGATTATATGTTTAGGGTGCTTATTGGCTTTAGTAGATTGGTTCTTCATGCTTGCTAGGTAGTGTACCATTAACGGGAGTTAGGTCTGGTGATTGCTTAGGATGATCCCATTTATCAAGGGATTGGACTTGGTTGCATATGAATCTACTGTCTAGGGGTAGCTGATTGTTTGAGGTATGTTAGGTGCTTAGGTAGATCTAGATGAATCTCTAGTCGATTACCCTTGTCCTCATGAGCTACTTTACACTTGATTGCATATTTATCCCTTTTTGTTTTTTCTCTGTTTTTACCTTTTATCATTTTTAGTTTCTTATGCATGTTTGTTTCTGTTTATGCTCTTTAGTTCTATGTATTTTCTTTTCACTTAGGATCTGTTGGAAACACCCTTTTCATATTTACTTGAATTAGAAGCATCCATTGCATCTATTCTGCTAGTATCTCATCCATTTGGATTGACAACCTTACATACTACAATGACCATAATATTGTTGTAAGGGATTGAAAACCAGGAAAAATCCTACTATCAATTTGGCGCTGTTGCCATTTGGGTGTTTGTTTGCTACATTATAGATTTTGGATATATTGAGATCAAGTTCCTTTCTTTCACTTTACCGATTTTTGTTTTCTCCTTGTTAGTGCATTTCAGGTGTTTTACTTGCACATTGAGATCATTAATTATCAAACCATTGGTGCGGGTGACAACCCGAATATTCACACACAACACTATGGAATCACCCTCCTGCTGTCCAAAAAAAAAATTTCAAGATCAAGCACAGCTTGATAGCTATGGTTTAGAGGAATAAGTTTCATGGCTTACCAATGGAGGATCTAGTCGACCACCTGGACGAGTTTGACAGATTCTGTATTCTCACCAAGATTAATGGTGTGAGTGAGGACGCATTCAAGTTACGTCTATTTCCCTTCTCTTTGGGTGACAAAGCATGCCAATGGGAAAAATCCCTTCATCAGAATTCCATTACCTCCTGGAACGATTGCAAGACAAAATTTCTTACCAAATTCTTCTCAAACTCAAGAATGGCTAGACTTTGCAATGACATCTCTGGTTTTACACAGAGGAATGTTGAGACGTTCTGCGAAGCTTGGGAGAGGTTCAAAGGGTACACGTTGCAATGCCCACACCATGGATTCAACAAAGCATCCCTTCTTAGCACTCTCTATAGAGGATCTCTCCCCAAGATCATGATGTTGCTTGATACAACAAGCAATGGGAGCTTCCTGAACCAAGGTGTTGATAATGGTTGGGAGCTAGTGGAGAACTTAGCACAATCTGATGGAAACTACATTGACGACTATGATAGCACTCCACGGGGCAGCAATGCTTCTGATGCCAAAACACAGATGGACCTCAAAGCTTTGAATGAAAAGTTGGATAACTTCCTTATGGGACAACAACATTAGGTGCACTTCCTAAGTGAAGAAGAGCACGTTCATATCCAAGGAGGGTTGCCTGCTTACCATGAGGAGATTAGAAACATTCAGAACCAAGGCAGTTACAACAAAGGGTTCGTCAACTACAACAACCCCAACCTGTCCTACCGCAATAACAACGTAGCAAACCCTCAGGATCAAGTATATCCTCCTCAACAGCAACAAGCTAAACCCTTCATCAACTACGGTCAACAACAAGCTCAGAATGGGTACCAGCACCCTTAACAAGGTGGAGCACTTTATGATTTCACCTCTAACCAATCTCCTGCTCAACCTTCCAACATTGAGGCAATGTTACAACAAATTTTTCAAGGTCAAGCAACTAGTGCAATGGAACATCTAAGAAGTTAGGTGAACTCCACCACAGGATGGATTCCTCCTCAACGCAATATATTTTAAGTTTGACGCTCTGAACTCAAGGGTTACTGCTTTGGAGAGAAAGTCTGCTTCCACTTCTGTTTCTACTCCTACCATAAATGGACAACGTCCTCGTAAATCAATTCAGCATCCAAAAGAGTATGCACATGACAATGCTATCTTATTAGGCAGTACCCTTGACCTTTCTTCTCACCCTTTTCCTACTCACATCAATGAAGATAGTGTTGCTCAAGTTTGGGGGGATTTGAGCATACATTGAGCTAAAAATGCAAATTTTAGAAAGACTGATTCTTTGACATGGACGAACCCAGAGTCAGCTGCCAGAGTCAAGCCTGGTCTTGGTGAAAAGCTATATGTTTCAAAGAAGAGGGAAACACCCTTTATTCCACCACCTTATATTCCAAATTTGCCATACCCTTTAAGGTTCAAGAAGGAGATAACAGAGAAGTACCCAACAATCTTTGAAAAGTACAAGAAGGATGGTGAAACTCAAGGAGTGTTGGTACCAAATGATGAATGTAACGCCTTAATAGCAGAGAAGCAAGAATATCCTGGTTCATTCACTCTACCATGCTCATTGAGCTCCCTGACCTTCACCAAATGCCTATGTGATTTAGGGGCTTCCATTAACTTGATGCCTCTCTCCACTACCAAGAAGCTGGGATTCAATAAATTTAAAGCTTCTACTATAACTCTGTTGTTGACAGATAGATCCATTAGGCATCCTATTGGCACTCTGGAAAATTTATCCATCAAGATTGGGAGTGTAGAGATACCCACAGACTTTGTGGTGTATGGACAATGAACCAAGGGATCCACTAATCTTGGGAAGACCATTCTTAGCTACGGTGGAGCTGTTATCAATGTCAAGAAAGGCAATATCAGGTTGAACTTAGGGAATGGTCCAAAGATGATCTTCAACATCAAGGACAAGACAAAGAAGCCTATAATCCAAGGTTAGCTATTCTCTATCAAGGAGATGAATGAGGACAATCATGAGAACGGGTACTCAAGCAGTGGTTCGTTGGATTATGAGCTTACAAAGGACCAAAAAAAGATTTTAGAGCATACATAAACATTTGGGGTTGTCAAGGAACCAGATGCAGGAGTTCTTGCAGAGGTAGAGGAAACCAGAAAATTGGGGGTAACAACAAACCAGAGCAAACTTCCCATTTTAGAAGAAGGAAATTCTGAGCTCAAGCACCAACTTGTGCACATGTCACCTCAGAAGCTCACTTCGCGCATAACCTTCTCTGAAAATGGTTTTGAGTTTTAAACTCCAACAACGAACCTCAAGAAGGGTGACCAAGTGGTTATGCTCAACCCGATTCTCAAGCACTATCAAGGGAATGCAAACCCAAAATAACTCAAGAGCTTCATAATCAAGGAGATTATGTCCGATGGAGCAATCACTCTTGTAGTAGAACATGATAAGGGGTTGAAAGTGAACAGCCAATCCAACCCAATCAATGGTGGTTGGATACGTCCATAAATAAAACCTAGTGAAAAGACCTCAGTTCTCCTTGAAGGTCTGTCTCAGAGTCACTAGAGTCTAAACAGGAAGTCAAGCTTAATGACTGGGGAGGAAGTCCCATGTTTATCCTTGTACATATAAAGTCTTTAAATTTATGTTCTTTTTTTAATGCATTTAAGTTTTTGTCTGGTCTTGGTGTTTTAGGTACTTCTGAATGAATCCACGTAACAACGCTCGATCGAGCCATGTTTTAGTAATGATCGAGCCACTTCAAACCATGATCGAGCCCGAAACACGTTTTTGATCGAGCCCAAACTTTTCACATCAAGCCAGGTTGATCACGTTCCGCATTCAACGCCCGAGACACATCACCTCGATCTCAACTTCAGCCACTCTCTTCACCTCAACCTAAAAACAGTACCACTCCAAACCCTTTTCATTGTATATACCATAGCATACTTATTTTCCGTTGCTGCGTTTTGGTCCTAAACCCTTCTTTGAACTTTTATTACACAAGGCAATGCGCAATTTAAGTTTGGGGCAGAGTTTAGGAGGTACTGATCATGTTTACTTTGTTTCTTATTTCAATTTTGCATCTAAGGCATACAAAAACCAAAAAAGTTTTGAAATTTTTTCGAAAATCATCCTTCAAAAACATAGTGTCATTGTACTTGCATTTCATGTAGTTGCATATATGATGTTGAAATTTCATGTAGTTGCATATGCATATGGAACTTGCAAGATGATACCTTGTAAGTATGTTGTTTTCTCAGAAAATGTAAGTGCCCTGGTTATTAGTTGTCTAATGCATCCTGAAATTATTTGAAGTAAAATTGCACTTTGCTTGGAATGTGAACTTGCATGATCATTTATCTCCTGAAGCATGTTGTGATTTGAAGTATGCTCCTATCTATTAGAACTTGAATTTGAATGTATAATTATCATATTTATGTGTTGGATATGAACTCTTGGATAATATATACATATTTGGGTTATCTTCTACCTTTTACCACTCTTGTTAACCCAAGTAGAATCCCCACCCTTGAACATTTCCTTCTTTCAAGCCATGAATTTACTAATGAGTGGAAGGTCTTATATGGAATGAGCTGGGTAGATCGTATTAGGTTCAAACTGACATGAATAGAGTCTCATGTAGTTTTAGTCTACACTTTTTGGACTAGATAGGACAAGGTGGGATTCAATTTTGGATGTTGGTTTGGGTGGAAATGAATGAAAGGGTATTGGTAGCTGGTAAAAGGAAAGGTAGAGTAAGAACTTTAGGACAAGAATGGAAAAAGAATCAGAATATGCTAGTAGAAAGTTTGGGGGAACAATGGTATGCAAAAGCAGTATGGCTAGTGCAGATTACGGAAAGTATATGACAATGAATTAAAAAGGGAAAACCCAGAAAGATAGTGTAAATGAAAAAGGGTCAAATGCATTAGTTATTTAAGTAAGTAAGTTCCCGAAACAACTAGCAGTCGTTTAAAAATGAAATCTCTCCTAAGTGTAGCTAAAGAAAAGATGAAAAAGGGGGAAATGTGAATAAGTTGGATCACTTCAGGTTTCAAAAGGATAGATTTAAGACCTCCTACTGGGTAGAATCAGGAAACTTAGGTTTCATTAGCATTGGGTAGATGAGGTTCTAAATCTGTATGCATATAAGTGTTCCTACCTTTAGCCTTCTGCTAAAGCTCATTCCCTTTTGAGAGAACCCTTATTCTGAATCATTAACCATTTGACGGGGTCATCTTTACTCCTTAACATGTCTTTGACCAAATGAGTTCATTGAACGCATATGACTTGATACATGGTTCCTGATTAATGAATCTTAAAGGGGCAAATGAATTCGAATGCATTGTGAAAGTTAGAATTGGTTTGTGATGAATTGTGATGAGTATGGCTAAGGTTTTTAAGTAGGACGAGCTTAAGACTGCATTCTAGAACTAGTAACTAGGACATTTATATTACATGTGTTAGCAACATGTTTTGGTTCAAAGTTCCGACTTTCAAACCTCTCACCCAAACTTATGAATTATTTGCTTGAGGGCAGGCAATGATTTAGTTTGGGGGAGTTGATGTCTCTGTATTTTCATGTTTTTTAGAAGTCATTTAGCATTTATTTTTAGATCATTAGGTGTTCATATATCACATTTATAGTTGTTTTTAGCAAGTTTGTGAATTTTAGGGATTTTTGCATTAGCATTTGCATATACATGCATTTTGGAGATTTTTTTAGGACTTTCATGACTTTTTCAGGAAGATTTGTGAGAATTCATAAGAGGAGCGGAAATGTGGAATGGAACCAGTACAAGACCCGGATCGATCCACACAACACTTTGGCTTGACCCATGCAACATTTTGGATCGATCCACCTCGGCCATCTCTCCAAGCCCGGATCGATCCACGTAACCATTTTGCTCGATCTCCTCCATCCCTCAGCTCGACCTCCGCATCGATCCAACTCCACCTTCAGCTTGATCTCGTGATTGAGCCACGTCTACTTTTGCTCGATCCGGGGATCGAGCCATATCTCAGCCACGCCTCGATCCCCCATGTCTCTCGGCTAATTCTGTCTCAACCCTTTGGCTCGATCCGGCGATCGATCCATCTTGGCCATGCCTCAACTATAACACATCTCTTGGCTCGATCCAACGATCGAGCCAGCCTTCATCTCAGCACCATCTTTACACGGCTCGATCTCATGCACTTCTCAGCTTGAGCCAAACATGCTCCGACCCGACCAACTCGAATCCAGAATGAACCTGACCCAAGACCCAATCTAATGATTGTATTTGTCTTTTATGTGTTTTAGGGCTTTTCCTAAGAACTATATAAGCCCTAAAACGCCTCTTTTTAAGAGAATTCTGTTTTTTGTTACCATTTTTAGGTTTGTGTTTAGATTTCTTTTCTCTATTTTTCCTTTTGATGTTCTTAGTGTTCTTGCTGCAAAAACCATAATCTTTTTAAGTTTTATGCTAATTTTCTATTTTCTTTTACTTTTATGCATAGTTTAAGGTTGTGTTCTATATGGTGCATATTGATCTAAGTTTTTAATCTTTTAATCTTCTGTTTTAGCTTTGATCATTTCCTGGGTTTGTCATTGTTTCATTGCTATTCTTATTTCCTGGGTTGTTGTTCTTGCTGTTCTTCATAGTTTGACTTTTGATCACGATGTTTTGTTTTGAAGTTATGATTTCTGTTTTTCCTGCTTTCATACCCATGAGTAGTGAGTAGTTTCCTTAAGTTCCTGAGGATGTGGTAGACTAGTGTTGATGTTTTGATCTTACCTAAGTACCTAAGCTTGTTTGCATATAGATCCCTTCTGTTTCATTGCTCTTAATGTTGATTTCTTTCACACCAATTGAAATATGATTTTAGGCATTCCAGCACCCGAAAAGTGTTCAATGGAATACCTGATTATGGTGATTTCAGAGATTTTCACATCCTAGCCTAAGGGATTATATGTTTAGGGTGCTTATTGGTTTTAGTAGATTGGTTCTTCATGCCTGCTAGGTAGTGTACCGTTAACGGGAGTTATGTCTGGTGATTGCTTAGGATGATTCCATTTATCAAGGGATTGGACCTTGTTGCATATGAATCTACTGTCTAGGGGTAGCTCATGCTTTGAGGTATGTTAGGTTCTTAGGTAGATCGATATGGATCTTTAGTCGATTACCCTTGTCCTAAGGAGTTGCTTTATACTTGATTGCATCTTTACCCCTTTTTTCTTTTTCTTTGTTTTTACCTTTTATCCTTTTTAGTTTCTTATGCATGTTCGTTTTTGTTTATGCTCTTTAGTTCTATGTATTTTCTTTTCACGTAGGATCTGTTAGAAACACCCTTTTTCATATTTACTTGAATTAGAAGCATCCATTGCATCTAGTCTGCTAGTATCTCACCCATTTGGATTGACAACCTTACATACTACAACGACCATGATAATGTTGTAAGGGATTGAAAACCAGGAAAAATCCTACTATCAGTAGGACCATAGGACACCGTCTAGCTTGTCGACCCAAATTCTTTTCTTAGATTCCAATCTCTTCATGAGCCCATCAATGATGGATTTATTGATAGCCTCTTTTTGTTTGTTCCCTTACGAGTATCTTAACGTGGAATGGTTCAGCGGGATCTTCCATTTCTTTTATCAAGATTGTAAGGTTAGTTAATATTGATTAGTGAGGAGTGACTTGCT
Organism: Iberis pinnata; assembly: GCA_900406425.1. Taxonomy (NCBI): domain Eukaryota; kingdom Viridiplantae; phylum Streptophyta; class Magnoliopsida; order Brassicales; family Brassicaceae; genus Iberis; species Iberis pinnata. The sequence goes on along the minus strand of OVBE01015930.1, from coordinate 3,618 downwards.
GTCGCAAGATTTACTATCCACCTGGCGCAAAAGCTTTGAACTGTGTTTGCGCAGAAGTTGGTGCCTCAATCGGTTACGATTTTGTACGGAATGCCGTGTCGGCAAATTATGTTCTTCCAAATAAATTCCTGTACTAGCAGAAACTCATATGTGCGTGATAGATCGTTAGCTAAATTTAGTTTTTCATTTCCGAACAAGTGGTCATGTGATTGTTTTGTTAACCACTTTTGTCGTGTTTGCACCTGCTTAGCCTTTACTGCGGCGTATGATGCCGCCTCTACCCATTTGGTGAAGTAATCTATCATTACTAGCAAGTACCTATGCTTTTTTTTCACCACCAGGAAGGGTCCGACGACGTCCATCCCCCACTTCATGAATGGGTACAGGTATGTTGAGCCATTGAGTGATTCGGTGGGCGCCTGGTTCATCGATCCATGGTGCTGGCACATCTCGCACTTCCTAGCATATTCGTGACTATCCTGCAGCATAGTAGACCAATAATGTATGTGCTTTTTATTCTCAAGGCCAGAGATCGTCCAGAGGAATGACTTCCACCATCACCTTCGTGCAGTTCGACGAGGACTTGCTGTACATATTCTCCATTGATACAATGTATTAGGATGCCTCAGGCGGATCGTTTGTAAAGCTGACCGTCTATGGTCGTGTATCTTGCGGCCTTCACTTGGAGGCACCGTGCTTTCCATTTTTCCTCTAGTTCTTTACCTGTGAGAATGTGGTACGCTATCTCGGTTATCCAGTTCGTTCTTGGGGCTCATCAGTCTTCTTGAAGGTTGTTAGTTCTTGGATGGAGTTTGTCATAGCGTTGGTAATGCCTGGTGTGGTAATGTACTCCATCGAGATAATTCTCCTGAGGTTTCCATCGTTCATGGCTGCCATGTTGGCAAGGGAGTCAGCTAGGTGATTCTCGTTGCGCGGTATTTTGGTCAGCTCGACGCTGTCAAACTCGGCAGCTTTTTCCTATACCATTTGATGATAATGGAGCATTCGGTCATTATTGACGGCATATTTCCTGTTGAACTAGCTAGTGACGAGTTTAGAATCGCATAAATCATGGATCCTTCGAGCTACGAGGTTTTTGGCTAGGCGCAACCCAGCTAGGAGTGCTTCATATTCTGCTTCATTGTTTGACGCATCAAACTTTAAGTGAAAAGCTTGATCGAAGACTTCACCTGTCGGCAGTTCGATTATAACTCCTGCTCTGGAACCCTACTTTCTTCAGGAGCCGTCGACATAGATGTTCCAGGTTTCTGATGGGGGAATATCGCTTGTCTGGTGTTGTGGTATCTCACCTATGAAATCTGCGAGAACCTGCGACTTGGAACTGGTGCGCCCTTAGTATTCAATGACTTGATGGTAGGATAGCGTACCTTGGCGCCATTCAGTGACTTGCTCGTGTAGAAAATGGGTTTTTATTCTCCCTGATCTTCCTGCACCCAAACATCGCTAACAACCACGTTGGAAACTATAACATAAAGGTATATGATCTCTCATTCTTCAGGTTTGGCGAGGACAAGGGTGTTGTGAGGTATTTCTTGAGCTCGGCGAAAGCGTCTTCACACCTTTAATCCCACTCAAATCTTTTGTTCCCCTTAAGGATTTGGTAGAAGGGGAGGCTTTTGTCGGTTGATCTCGAGATGAACTTGTTGAGTGCGGCAATTCGTCCTGTTAAGTTATGTACTTCCTTATTGGTTCTTGGTTGTGGTAGGTCGAGAATGGCAGCAATATCTTTCAGATTAGCTTCAATTCCTCTTCTTGTCACAACGTATCCAAGAAATTCTCCAGATGTTACTTCGAAGGTGCACTTCATCGGATTTAGCTTCATCCCGTACAGGTTAAGCGTCTCACAACATTTTTGTAGGTGTTTCACGTGTTCTTTTACTTCGGTAGATTTCACTAACATGTCATCGATGTATACCTCCATAGTCCTTCCGAGCTCGTCAGTGAACATCTTGTTTACCAAGCACTGGTAAGTGGCTCCTGCATTTTTCAAACCGAAGGGCATCACTTTTTAACAATACGTCCCCCTATGCGTACTAAGTCGGTATTTTTGTGGTGCGCAGGATGCATCATTATTTAATTATATCCTGAGAACGCGTCCATGAATGATAATAACTCATTCCCCGTGGTTGCCTCGACGAGCTTGTCTATGTGAGATAGGGGAAGCTGTCCTTTGGACATGCTTTGTTTAGGTCAGTGAAGTTTACGCATACTCGCCATTTCCCAATATTTTTCTTCACGATATAGGATTGGCCAACCAGTCCGGATACTTCACTTTGGCGATTGAACTTGCATGTAAAAGTTTTTCCACCTTGTCGTTCACTGCGTGGGAGCGCTCCATGTCGAGCTTACGTCGCTTCTGCTTTATTGGCTTGTAAGTTGGGTCTACTTTAAGTTGGTGGGAAGTGATGGATTGATCGATACCTTTCATATCTTCCATGGACCACGCGAAAGTCCCGACATTTTCCTTTAGCAAGGAGATCAGCTCTTTTTATGTATGGATGTAATTCCTTCCCTATTCCAGTGGTTCGATTTTAGTTATCATCGTGGATGGCGATTTGCTCGACCTTATCCAGTTCGGGAGCCGAGTTGTAAGTCATTTGAGTGGTGGAAGGCTCCCCTGACACTTGTAGCGTCCGTATCCGATGTTCTATAAGGAAGCAGGTCCAAGCTATACGCTGATTTCCTCTTACCGTCCAGATCCCCCTTTAGGTTGGAAACTTAATGCACTAGTGATAGGTCGATATGTCTGCCTTCATAGAGTACAGCCAAGGCGTGCCAAGGATTACGTTGAACGTGGACTGTTGGTCCATTACTATGAATTTGACCATTTGAGTTAGACCTCCAGCTTGAAATAGCAACTTCATGGTTCCTGCAGATCGCGCTTTTTCGCTAATGAAACCTGTTAGGGTTTTGCTTCCAGCCTTTATTAGTTTGGTGCTAACTTCCATGTTCTTGAGTGTATCTTTGAAAATGATGTCGACCGAACTTCCTGTATCGATTAGAATTCTAGCTACTTTGGTGTTACCGATTACCAAATGTTTGACGAGGATTTTTTTTTTTTTTTCCGTTTTGTATTTATATTTCGGTTGTATCGGATATGTTTCGGTTATGTACTTAACGTAATCATAATGATTAATGGAAACAAATTATGTTTATGTTTAATTAGTAATCCGAAATCCGTGAATTTTCGAATCGAATAAAAACCGGAATATAATAAACGATGCAAAATTTTAGTCAATAAATCGGAAAATATTTCGTAGCGGATAAATGAAAGCGGTTAAGCGGAAAATCTTAGAAGCGGGAAATATCTAACCGGAACCATGGTTTAATCAAAAGTAATCACCAAATCAATTTTAAATAAAAAAAANGTAATCACCAAATCAATTTTAAATCAAAAGAAATTAATTTGAACCACTTGGTTAGTGAGTCTAAAATTAATTTTTGGTTTGGTTTAATCATAGTTTTGGTTTGATTTTTGATAACCATGGTTTAGAATAATTTTGGTTTGGACCAAAATTAATTTTGGATTAATTTTGGATATAAGCCCAAAAATTTGGAGTTTGCTTAGTTGAATCTAATTTGGGTCTAGGATGTTTT